>JAOVVB010079444.1:0-13704 GCA_028570985.1 Heterobranchus longifilis
CGTCAGGGCCTATGTTACACTTACTTGTTTGGTCATGCAAATGAGCTCAATGCAAATTCACTACAGGCTCGTTTTTGAAAGGCAATTGTCACTTTTATATCACTTTGTTTTTTTAGCTCTTCCTGAGGTTATTATTAGTAGGATTTTTTTTTTTTTTTTTTACATCACTACATTTTTTTCTGTTACCCCACATGTGTATTTCAGGCCTCAGAACCAACTAGAAGCAGCGGTGGTTCTTTCGGCTCTCTCATAACCTCTCACCCATCCTCCTCTTTATTCGTTTTATTTTAATTTGAATATGGAATGTAAAATAAGAATAATACATCTCTGTATACTTACATTGTAAGCATGTCCTGTGTAAAACTGCTAATGTAATAATGTATGAACCTGTAGTCTGTGAGTTGTTTTTTTTTTTTCCTTTTTGTAAGTTCTGTGAGGATTTGATGTTCAAATGTTTTGTATATAAAGTTAAGAATATGTACATACTTGTGAACCAAATTGTACAAGAAAGTCTATATTTTGGCTAATAAATGAACTGCTGCAACTTTAAGAAATTGTCGGTTTTTGGCCGAGGTATTTTGACAGCTGCTTTTGATGGTGGCTGTTATTGTGCACTGCAGCTTGGATTGCATTGCTTTGGTTTTTGTATGTGTGTTAGTGGACAGCCCGAGGCACAGACTTCATCCTCCGTGGCAGTGATAAGTAAATATTCGAGAGGGATTTATCACACTTTTGTAGTGCAAGGACTTAAGGCTAATTAGCCAGTATTGCGGCATACATTTGGATATTAATGTTGTGGGATTATCCTTATAGAGGCGTAGCGGTCGTATTAAAATGAATAATTATTTCATTAATTTTCGTCTGAAATTGTATGGTCTATAAAGAGACTTTAGGTAATGAATGAGTGAAGATGGTCGTTGGTATTTCGTCAGAGCGGTGCAGCTGATCCTAAAGATGGATTTTGGCTTTGCAGTGCAACTCCCATATCTCATCATGCTCAATTTGTAATGCTTTTGCTCTTCGCATATATCATACATTTCCCTCAACTAACGCTGCTCTTTGGTATAATTGTAATATATGGTCGCTGTAGAACTAATAATAACATCATTTATTTTGTTTGCCCGTGATGTGATCATTTGCATGTGTGAGCCCTTATCAGAGGAAGTTCATGTAAACTTAGTGTTGGAGCTCCCTCTACAGTCTCTGCAGTCGGCCATGCTCTGCTGCACACACACACACACACATTCAGCTCATGTAGTCTCAGGCTTTTTTTTTTTTTTTGGTCCATTCCTAATTTATCCATGGGTTGTGATATAAAATTCGATAGTAACATTTTGCTCTTATAAATCTGTCACAGTATTATATATTTTTAACGTGTTTTTAAGTCTTAGTGTTGTGGTTTTATGATGAACAAACGCAGTGCATATGTCAAAATGACTTGTTTGTAATGCGGCAGAAACCAAACAGTTTTTAAAGTCATGCAAAGAAAACATAATAATATTTTTAATGTTAATTTTGGCCCAAACGTTAAAAGAAATCTAACAAAATCTAAGAGGCATTTCCAGTTTGGGTCCAACTATTATAGGCATAAATATCATGCAAATATTTACCAAAAGGCACAATAAAGTAAAAGTGGTAACATATAATAAGTAGATAAAATACAACTTTTTTTTTTACACTCCCCCATAGCTGAAGTATTAAACGATCTTTGATGGCTGCCATGCTTAACTTGAAGATTACAGGATTCTCAATAATCCTTGAAAGCGCATTGAATCGTTTTACTTATTTATTTTTTCAAATCAGGTAAGACGAGATAAAATATTTAAAAAATAAAGGTAAAAGGGGGGGTGGGGGCACAAAAGAAAAATGCCGTTAACATTCCTATTATTCAAATTTCGCCGACATCATAAAACATCTCAGCTTTAAGAAGACTCTGATGAGACAAGTCTTGTAATGCAAATGATTATGTTTCATCCATCTTATTTAGCAGCAGAACAAAAATACATCCATGTTCAAAATGTTCAAAAATATATTTTGGGAGACAAACTTCGATTTCCTATTTACCTTTCTCTAAACGAAATTCGTTTTTTTCGTTGATATTATAATTATTTATTAATTTCAGGTTTGTATTTATTTTCATAGTTAAACATTTAATGGACGTGGTTTTATGATTGCATTTATATTTAAAAAGTAAATTATATATATAATAAAAACCCGCATAAACAGAGACACCGTGTGTAACATTCCTGTGGTCAACGAGGACAAAATCTTTGTTGCAGCAAAGGTAGATGAACAGCGCTGATTGGCTCGAGCCGTGTCCTCTTTATGTTTAGGATGTTTTAAACAAACCACAAGTCAGCCGAGTGAAAGACTCCTCTCACCATGCTGCCTTCCTGTCTAATCAATTCTCTTCCTCAGAGCCCCATCTCACTGCGCCATACATATTCATAATCCAGCTGATTGATGTCATAGTTTTTTCTTTTATTTATTTTTATTTTTTTGTACATTCTTGCCCACTTGCTTTGAATTACCAGCATTATCACACTAACACTGGTAATTAATTATTATACAATACAAAGTAAAATGAGGCGTCCACATGGATTACAAGGCAAGAAACAATTAAATCAGAAGTTAAAACAACAACGTCATAAACCCTTTATAAATTTAAAAACATTAGTTTGGTATGACTTACCATGACATGTATTATAAATCAATGTTGTAAAAATTTAAGTCAGCTTAAAAAAAAACAATTCCCTAAATAAAAGGTGGGCTGTAAAAGAGCACGCTCAACCTTATAAATAAGGATGCTTATTTCCTCACTGTTAACAGGACGTTTGCTCCTGAGGGGCCCCAACAAGTCACCTCTTGATCATGAGGATTCAATTGAAATGCTACTGAAGGGCCAGTGATCGTGTCTAGAGCTCAGGGCCTCTCCTCTGATCAGTGCATGAAATTAGGGATTAAAATGCCTCAGCAGAAACAAAGTAATCATGCCTGCTTATGTCGCCATACGTGTCCAACCTGCTCCCAGTTACAAAGAGCAAATGGAATGCATTAGCTAACATTTTGCTCTGAGCTACACAGGGACCATTTCCAGTGGGGCATGGTGTGTCACTCGTTTCCTCACATGTTAAGTGGATGTTCTCCTGGCTAATGAGCAATAATCAACATTGACTCCTCTTCTTATTTCTGAGGTCCATGCTGCGTTAAATGCTCTGAGTCTGCGGGGGCACACTGTAGCACTGTTGTACTCAACTGCCTAAAAGCACAGGGTAATCTACTCCACAGCAGACGGTAGAAGTTAAGATGGAATTAAAAATATTAAGAGCATACTTGCTAGAGGCTTAAAAACAGCTACAAAATAATCAAAATATGACATCATAGATTTTTTCAGATTCAGATATCCCACATTATAAAGCAGTAGATCTTCAATTATACCCACTGTCTTGTAATTATTTACAAATTAATGGATGGTTCTCTGGCATGAAGAGTGTGGGAAAGCTTTTGACATAGTTCAAATTAATTATACTTCATTTCTAATCACACTGTTTGTGTTGTCCTGAGCGCTGTTGACTGCTGCTGTGTTGCCCTCAGTACTTTGAGACAGGTCTACATACAGCGACATGCGAGAGAAAAAGCAATGTGTTGTTAAACAGCCATTTAGGAGGGGAAAAATCTGAGAAAGATGGAATCATTAAAATGAAATCTAATCTGTCTTTCGAAGTGTTCATTGATCTGGGAGAAGTAAGAAAGCCGCTGGCCAATGGAGCCATCAGAGGTTCATGTGTGAATGGGGAGAAACCATGGAGTAAATAAACACGAGAGGGCCAGAGGTGCCCTGTGAAAGAGGAGGCCGCTGCAAAGAAAGGGGGTCAGTCTTGTGTTTTCACCTCATCCACCCCTTCTGTCATTGTAGCCCCACCACCAGTGCCACCTCCTCCACCCCAGGCTGGCCCTTTCTGCCACACCCCCTCCTGCCACCGAGACAGACAAATGTCACCTCCTTTGTGGACCTAGTCAGGGTTAGAAGCGGCCCGCTGTCTTTGTGCGGTGGACTAATCCTTTTATGAGCCACTGTCGACCGCGCCCCCCCACCCAGTGCTTGCCCGGGCCAAGAGAGGGGCTTCCCTTTTCGCAAGCACTCGGCCTGTGTGTTAGCTGACCGCAGGAGGAGCGGGGATCTGCTCTCCGGAACACATGTCCCACACACACCACATACCTTCATACACAGGCTCATACAGGGCCGCGGCACTCCACGGCAACTTGTTACAGCGGCCGCACTCTAGAGCCGAAAGAAGAGAAGGTGGAAAGCTCAATTTTTACCCCAGCCGAAGATATGCGACTTCTGTGTCTCCTGCATGTTTTATGGCACATTCATTATTGAGAATGTGAGTGAAAGTGCAGCAGCAACACGTTAAAGAATAGCCAGGGAGAGAGAGGGGTTGTTGTGTTTCCCTGGGCTGAGCAAAGGACAAAAGGCCCAGAAGGAGTGACATTCTCTGGGGCCGGAGCGGGAGAGAGGGAGGGCACTGATTTCATGCCTTTTGTTGATGGAGGTTAGAGAGAGGAATTCTTTCACTGAATCCAAAAGGCAACAAGTGGGGAAGGGGGCGACAGGCCGACAGGCCAGAGGGAGAGGCGTTGGGGCTTTTGCCGTTCACCCAGCTGAAAGATTGTGCTTTTCTCAGCCCCCTTCAGATCCTTCAGACAGGCCAGAGTTACAGGGCAATTATGGAAATGCAGCTTTGAAGCCAAGCATAGCTGTCTTTCAGTTCTTCCTCAGGACAAAGCAAAGGCAATAAGGGCTTTTTATGCACCCTCCTCTATAAAACATGCATTTCAGCCCCAGTATGTGTATGTTCCTAACTTTCCTTCTTGAACACACACAACATTGTAGTTAGTGTTGACATTTGTGAATATACTTTTAAAATGAGCGTCAAAGAAAATGATAGGAACTATGTTTTCTTTTATAGAAATATTATAGGACCATTTTTCTGGTGAAAAGTTGCATTCCCTCATCTCTTTAGAATGTCAATCTGCCTGTAAAACATTTACCAAGGAGATGAGCAGAGGGGTGGGTTTATAAAAAAAAAAAAGCCTGGCCTCATAGCTGCTTCCAACAGCTGCACGCTTTTACCAGCCTGATGTCCCCTCTCCGCACCCTCTCCACTCACACGTCACTAACAGAGGCCCAGCAAACCATCAGCCCTGCGCTTTCTCAGCTTTGTACATTAGTCAGCGGTGTAGCACAGAATTTCGCCACCTTGTGTGAACTAATAAGACACATTTTCTCCAGCTTTTGAGAGGATCGCAAGAGAGTGATGTCTCTACATCACCCGACACAGCAGAGGCCTTGTACAACAGTGCCTTTACACTCCGAGCATATCTGACAAATGCCAATACTCCGGCTTTCACTCATCGCTGTTAATGAGAGGACATATTTTGGACGTTTCCAATATTTGTACAGACTTCATACATTATGAAGGCTCTTTTATTCACAGTACCAGGCAGTGAGGACAAGGGTGGGTTAGGGTGTGGGTGTATTCATGACTCCTCAGGATTGGCTGACTGGTGAAGGGAACTTAATAAATTCTTCCTCCTTGGAACACTGTCAAACAAGTCCTTTCTTACATCTCCCATGAATACATTACCAGCGAGCTTGATTGATTAGAGACCCTCACAAGAGGGTGAACCGATGAACCGACTCCCCCGGTGTGATTAATAGACTTTATTAAGAGAGTCCTCTCCTTTTTAATAATGGTAATGTAAAGGAAGGCGTTGTGGGGGGGTGGGGGTGCACAGGAAGTCTAACGATGATCACTGGCGCTGTCCCTCTCTTTGATCCACATCCCCTTTAGTCTGAGTTCATTTTCTCAACCTCCAACTGGCTATATCCATCACCTCCCTATCAGTGCCACACGCTGCAGATATGAGCTTCCTTTTATATACTGTTTTCACTTTTGTGCCTGCATACTGCCAATATGAAACTCTTTAAAAAGTCTCTCCCGGGTAATGTGAGAGGCAGGATTGATTTGGATCCCTACTCATAGTTTACAGCTAAATGAAATTGGCTCAGTATCCATGAAACATCTTTAATAGGCCTTAGATCAGAAACTAAGTGATGACTGTATAACGCTGCACCTGATGCCTGCATTGTGATAGAGCAGTGTGCGACAATATGATTCTAAAAGCATGTGTATCTCTACTTGTGGGTATTTTTTTTATGTTTAAAGGGAATAAAAGAAAAAAAAGAGAAAGCTCTTCTTATCCAGTTTGTCTTGTGTTGATCCTCAGCACTTCTCTATCTTACATCATCATTCTAAAGTCGAGGGGTAATATGACCCTTGACCTCCTGACGCTCGGTTGCTCGTAAAGTTATTGATTTAGGAATTGACCGTTACTCTGTTTTTACTAATTTTAAGTTGTTATGGATAAGACATTTAAAGGGGACATATTGTTCTCATTTTCAGTTCATACTTGTGTTTTGGGTTTCTACTAGAACATGTTGAAATGCTTTATTGTTCAAACTATATCTGTCTGTCTGAATATACCTGTATTCACCATCTGTCTGACACGCTCTGTTTTAGCTCTCTTCCTGAAAAAGCCCAGTCTGCTGTGATTGGTCAACGTTTCCGGTTCTTCTGCATCTGCGCTCTCAGAGTCTCTGCACTGTCACTGCAGCAGGGGAATGACTGTAACAGCACTGTAGCAGCAATTTCTACCTATATATAGTATAGTTATGACATCACAACCGTACGTGAATCCTGACGGCTCGTTTAAAGGCACAGTTTCTGAATATGCTCTGTGTACATTTCTCTGTAGGTTGAGCGCTTTGATACTTTCACAGTATTTATGTCATATTTCACAGCACCTCGACCTGCTTTCTCATCAAAAAAGACATTTTTACAATGTGGGACTTTTAAAAATGAATGTATGTCAAGTATACAAACATATTCATGTGTGCATGTGTGTTTGGGTATGCAAGTCAAAGCTTCCATGAGGTAGGTAGTGTTTATCCAAACAGCTCGCTGGCTAATCATTGTTCTTGAGAGCTAGCGTGGTGTTAGGTAGGGGGTAAACCATGTACAGGAAATTGTTTAGCCACCCAGAGCTGAGCCTGCTTATCAGCACAACACAGGAACAACAGAGACTTTCCGAGCACTGGACACAGCAGCTCCAACTTATCATCATGCTGTATTTTGCAATACACCACCACAAGTGGTTTATTCAAACACGGATACCACAGATAGGACTATTCACGTCCCGGCGCATTACTGCATGACCCAGACAGGTTCTGTTTGCTTTGCTGCTACAAAACCAGACTCGCGCACACAAACCATCTATGACATCACCAGACAAGCCAAGTGTTGCTCACCGCTGCTGTAAACCTGAGAGGGAGGTCGATAACAGCAGGTGAGAGGGCTTCGCTGTGTAATGATGATGCCTACCAGTGTCTAAGTTGTAAACGCTCCTATTGATTGTCTTCGGTTCAGCCAATAGTCTCCACAATCCTCCATGCCTGAAAGTCTGCAGTAATGTGTCTGCATAGAATCCAATATCCGCCTCTATTAATGAATACTGACAAGCAGCTCAACCTTTGTATTTTTTATTTTGATTTAACCAAGTTAGTCCTACTGAGAGCTCAGATCCAGTTTCCAAAGAAGACCATGGCCAAGACCACAATAGCACATTTGGATGCAGTCATTTACAGTAAAGTGTAATAAAAACAAACACATTTTATATTAAGAAAAAACTAAAATAGAAAGTGGAGTAACATGATAGAGAAACATAACAGACTAAGAAAAATGCAGTGCTAAAACAGTAAATATATGGCTATACAAAGTGTTTACTACTGGTTTTGGGGTGTAATAATGGATTTGCCAGTCTATCGTGCAGGATGAGGCTGGGTGACATGCTTCCTCGTATTCCACGGGGGGGTTAAAAGTATATATGAGGAAAAGAGGAGGCAGAGAATGTACTCTATTCTTCTCAACTTTTCTTTGTGCTTAGATAAACTTGTTGTCAGGCACATTGTCAGCCACTCCAGCGTGACACCTCACAGCCAGATAATGGTATTGCCATGCAAATGAGAGATGGTGAGAGCTATACCACCAGTGTGTGTGTGTGTGTGTGTGTGTGTGTGTGTGTGTGTGCGTGCGTGCATTCATGCATGCATCTGTTTTGTTAGTGTTTATTAGAGAATGAAAGGGTGGGCGACAGAGTGATTCAGTGGTGGCATAAGGACAGATTGGTGCCTTGTCTATAATAAGGAAACTAAATGCATGCTGAAGGAGGATTGTTGAGCCAAATTCTGTTCTGTTCCAAGTCTCCCTCATCGACTCATGGGAAATCTCCCTCAACTAAGACAAGTTGCCTAAGACATCACAGTCACCTAAATTGCCAAGTAGAATAACTGCGCAATATGTCCTGATGTGACGGCAAGAGTTTAAATTATAGAATCAAACAAGACAAATCACACATTTACAAGACAACAGGACTACAGTGTAAAGGGGCTGTGAAAACATGCTGCGGACACCAAACAATATGTTGGTAAATTTAAAACCAAGTACAGCAGGTCCTTTCTTTTTTACTGGGGTAGGAGGAGAAAATCATTAGCCATGTTTCCATTCAACTGTCAAGCGAATTTTAAGCAAACATTTGATATGTCGCAACAAAGAAATGTGAATTAAGCGCGTTTCCATCAACTGGTTTGGAATGAATAAACTAGGCTACAGCATAGTTTGGTCAGAAGTCAGCGCTGTAGGCTGTGCATGGCTGTGATCCGACAATAAGCAGAGTAGAAGTAGAGGTTGCAAACCGGAAACAAAACAAGTCGCCTTCTAATCCATCTACAATAGAAAAATGAAAAGAGATCTTCAGGAATTTGTTTCCATTGGGCAAGTTTTAGCTGTTCTTTCATGTCAGCTAGTATTGGCCATGTTTCATGCTGTCCAGAGATGAAGACATATAATAATAATAATAACCAGGAAGAAACAGCTGATCAGTCACGTGAGTTAAATGCTCACTACATCAGCACTTATTCGACAGAGGAGTTCATTTAGCGCATCAACTCTTTTTGGATAAAGGCAAAAACCACCTCAAGTGAGCGTTTTATTGAATTTTGCCATTTCCATACAGCTCTTCTCATGCAATACTGAATACGTGAATTACGTGAATGGAGACATGACTACTGACGTGTGGTCAGGTAGGAATAAATCTTGGCATCTTGAGTTAATAATTACCAATTACAAGGCCTCCTCTAGCAATCTGTCTACCATCCAGAAAAGACTTAATTTAGACAACATAAAGTAAAACTGTCTCCTGTCAGAGACAGGATGGGAAGTAGGAAGTGGATTCTTGTGTGACACCGGGCAGAAAAGTTCCTGAACAAGCCAAGTATTCTGTATGAATGCTCCCTGCCATCTCCAGCTGTGGAGGCCCTCTAGGTTTTGTCTCTCAGTGGCGACTGGGCACAATGAAGTGGCGCTCTCACAAACAGAGAGGGGTGGGCACTGTGTCAGAAGGGCCAGTACAGCCCGCCCCCTCCTGTTGTCATGCTAAGACAGCAGCGCTCACTGGAACTGTACCCCTATTCACACATCAACCTCAAATCCACGCCAACCCAGGGGCAACCGCGTTCAGATTCTTCCTACTAATATCCATGCATCCTGTCAAAGACAAAACCTATGCAACTCCTGAAGAAATCAACTTTTCTTCCTCAGATCTGTGAATACGCTCAGTTAGCTGATGACTTTAAGGCTAAGGAGTGCGGACCCCGAGCTCCCGTGGGCCTCATCACTGAGAAGCACAGCCTTAATCTGTAAAAGACCATGAGAACAGGCATGTCTAATGTCATTTTACAGGTAGATAGAGCGGGAGATTGGGGAGTAATTGGAAGTAATAACAGATAGCTCTCTTTCAATCCCACAGGACTTCTCTCCTACGCCCTCGAATTCCCAGAAGACTCCTCGGTATATTTGCTGTCGCTCGAAATAAATATACTGCGGATGAACTGTGACCTTTGTTCTCCTTCCCTGAAGGTCACCTGTCCACTTTACATACACAGATGAGGTCCTCTTTGCCGGAAATGATAAGACAAACAGCAGAGATGAGGTAAGGTCAGCAAGTTAAACCAACAGCTAGAATGACAGTTAATTGGCCGGAGGGTAGTGTAACTGTCATCCATTTCCCCTGGGCTGACTTGGGAAGATTCCCCCCCGGCTGCCTCCCCTCGCTCTCCAGAGACCTCCACTCCGCACAAGAACGCTCACTTATCAGCTGTCTCCCACAGGTTCAACCAGTGGACAGTGGCGCATCATGGGAAAACAAAATGATTATATTGCCTCCGATTTGATTATTACTTCATCATTATTGTTTATATTGTGGTAATACACAATAAAGACTGTGACAAGTGAGGAGATGAAATGTCAAAGTGAATTACAGGCATATGCAGAAACTGGCCGCAAATCAGCTGGCAGAGCTAAAAGGTCTTTCTTGCTAATTGCTCATATCCTACCAGCAGTGAGAGGCGTCCAGCCGCTGTGCAATAGGCTGGCTGACTGAGAGCAGACAGATAAGACTGTGTGTATGGATGATTCGACCCATGCTCTAATGACTTGTTTAGTCCTGTGTGTCAGAAGCAGTGACACATAGAGGATGGCATGGAAGCTCTTGGGCCTTCTGTGCATCTGTGTGTGCAAAGACAGGGGCAGAAAAGGGAAAATAACTCCCTGCACAGCACTTAGAATAAGTGTGTGGATGTGAGTGGGTGTGTGCAGGAGACCACATAAGGAGGAGTGATGGTTTTAGCAGAATATGTCTGCCTGATTTCGCAGGGCCAGGTTTGGGGTGTGAAAGGAGAGAGAGAGAAAGACAGAGGGAGAGAGAGAGAGAGAGAAAGTGTGTGTGCATGTGGGAGATAATAGGCCTTTCTCCACGCCACTCAGCGTTCCACTGGCACACAGCTGGCACACAGCTGGCCATCCAACTAAACTGTCCCAGCCCCTTATTCCCCTTCTGCACCCGCCTCCTCCAGCACCACCCAGCCCCCCCTGCAGAATGCAAGACATGCAGGGTAAGGGAATACGGGGGGAAGAGGGTTAAGACAGAAAAAAAAACATTAGTGTTAATGGGGAGGAGGAAGGAGGAAGTTATGATGGGGCCCACTGCTCCTAAGATCCATCTGGGGCTTTGCAGGAGGGGATCCGTCAGTGATAGACAGGTGTTCCTCACCAGTCACACTAATCCCCATGCAGCCCCTCTGCTCTGAGGCCTGCATGGCTCAACTTCATGCTTCCACTGCTCCTCCTGAAATAGCAGCTACTCTTTCTGTCCCTACTCAGAGTCACTTTGACTGTCAGGTACAATGTACAAAGAAAAAACCTGTCCTGGTAGATCAATACACATGGATATAGGCATGCAGTATCTGCAGATCTTACACTAAATGTACACATCCTGATCTTGCTGTGATGTCCAACTGAACACAATTTAATGTTGAGCACCAATGTTGATCTGGGAGGAAATCTGGAAAATTGGGGGTCGAATTGGGTCTACAACAAAACTCCAAGACCATCTTGTGGTGCGACACACCCATCTTCAAACTCAGCCTTCATTTTGATCTCAACACACCTGTAAAGTTTCGTGGCTGCATCTTGCATGGTTATGATGCAGATCATGTGTCCGTGAAAATGACAGAAATATAAACAAAGTACTCAAATCCAATTCTGTGGTAGTTCCTGCTACAGGAGGTGTCTCCACACATTTTGGCACATGATGACACACACACAGACTCACACGATGAAAACAATGCCAGCGTCGCTGTCGCAGCTGGTAATCACAGTGTGCCTTTAACCTTTCTCAGTAATTTATTTATCTGCTTGGTCTACAATTGGATACCGGTTATTAAAAAGCTACATCAAAACAATATCAACAAAGAAGGTACACAGAAGGATACACACTGTAACACAAGATGAGTTATGACCCCATATTTTAAATTATGTCATCAGAGATGACAGTTGACAGATCAGCAGGCTCAGCCAAATCATAGCAGGTGATGACATCTTGAAGTGCGGCAACTATTGTCAAAGGAATGATTGATGACATATTCACGTTAATAACTGCAATAAAGTTTTACACTTCTGACACAGCAGTTTCAGCCTATTACATTATGAATCATAAAGGCTTTAAACATTTTCTTGTCAACACCTGGGTGGGGCTTTCAGCATCCTCAGGTGTAGAGGAAGGTTCCCAGCATTAGCAACAATTTTGCTAAACACAGAGGTACCTGCAGAAATGTAACCTTCCTTATGAAAAAGAAATTGCAGAACTGCACACCTGGCTTCATTGTCAAAGGAGAAAGTAAAAGAAAGAAAAAAAGTAAGGGTTCCAATTTAATTGTCATGCACATTTACTTGCATACATTCAGTCTGTTTGTTTTTTGGCACCGGTGGTGGTGCTTAAATTCTAATTATTTAAAAATATAGGCTACATGGTATCAAGTGTGATATAACTGCCATATTATGCACCACATTAAGGCCACATGGTCACGTTTAAATGTATTTAAAAATGTACTCAGATTTTCGAGTTTACCTGAATGCAGCATGACTTTCCGAGCTGCACTTGAAAGCACCATGAAGTGTCAACACTTGCTTTATTGTCTGTTGTTTGTTTACAAAACTCAGGGGCAAGGCATGTTGCCACACTGACACAGTGACGTCTGGGAAGCATGAGGATTTTGCAGTTCTGTTCTTTTTCCGTCATCTCCAACTCCAGCAGCGGCCGTGGTGTCTCAATATGCTAGTGGTGGTAAGCTAACCGTTAGCTGTGTCTTTAGCTGCTGATTTCTGTGTGCTCTGTTGTTTAGCTTAAAACTTTTTAACCGTGTTTAATCCAGCTATTAGCTAATGGTAGGCCGTTCCCTGCTGCCAAGTGCATACTCAATGTTAGTTTTTGTTAATCATTCTTTTTCATTGTTGAAATAAAAACAAAACTGCTTAAAGATTAAAATTTGAGATGCACCGATTTCAATTTTCGTGGTCGATTCCGACTGCCGATTTATTAATAGTCTGCCAATTCTGATTTTCTCTTTGAATTATAATTTCAAATCTTTGTATTTTTCTACGTTATCATAAGTTAAAATCATTCAAAGTGACCTTTAACATACATAAAACATCATACAAATGATTACATGATCAATCAATGTAAAAAAAGAAAAGCATTTGGTCTCATTTATATGGATATGGAATATGATGCACTTTCCCAAACAAGATTTTGTATAGGGCCCCCAAAAAGTTAGATATGGCCCTGCTGGCTGGTGTGAAAGTTTAAAAGATAAAGATAAAGATAAAGATAAGGAGCAACATGTTGCCATGGATATAATGTGATGGAGAGATCTCATTGCAGCAAAGTTACATCTCATCGGGAGGAAGAGGAGTAAGTGAGTAAGTGATTAATGTTAAAACGTGATTTGAGCAGTTGGAGTTTTGGCTCCTGTTATTTAACGTAACATTACCGTCAGATCAGTCATTGTAAATGCGTCAGCTGCTGACTCGTTAACTAGCGGTAACTATGTTGCTGTTAACATCAGTTAACGTTAGTTAATGTTAGTTATTAACAGTTACAGCAAGCTCTGTTTTTATTTTTATTTATCTGTTTATATATACTTCTGTGTTTTTTGTGTTCTTGTGTATGTACCGTAGCACCAAA
>JAOVVB010079480.1:0-13703 GCA_028570985.1 Heterobranchus longifilis
GAATTCATGTTTTGTCACATCTGTCCACAAGACAACAAGTAAACAACTTTTAAAATGCTTGTTTTCTGAATGGAGTTCGGATCCGTCAATATTTCGCCACACGAAGATTTATTTTTTTCACACAAATACCGTCATGTACCGTATACCCCGGTAAAATGGCAAGACAGTATGATGGTATGAAAAAATAGACCCAAGAGACCGCTTAGAGACAGTATCCCTGGTTGACATGGACACAGGGAATATATTGAGACAGATGGAGAGGGGGAGAGAGAAAGATGAGATGAGAGTATCTGCATGTGCTGGCTAATGGAAGAAGCTGCCATAGGAATCAGAGTGAGAAAGAAGTGCGTGCTGATAAGCATGTGTGTGCTTACGTGTTGAGGCTGCCGTACACACTGCCTCCCGTCCTGGCGGTGAAGACCTTACTCAGCATCAGCTGAGGTGGCGATCTGATATAAACGAGAGCACAGGGGCAAAGATCATCAGCGTGTGTGCTCAGTTCATGTGCTTGTCTTTCACACTTCTACCACCTACATTTGAACAAATTAAAAATGATAATTCCAAAATCTCATACTAAAAGCCATGTAAAATGTCAAAGCAAATGGGATTGTTCTGCCTTTTCCACTGCAGATGTTTCATCACCATTAAAGATGTCTAAAGGTTTTCTTTATATGCCAGTATCAGCTGTGAGGAAAATATTCCACTATTATTCTGAATATGACAATATTCCAAATACATGTCATGTAAACAGCATATCCCGTTTGGATATTCCGAAAAAGGCAATTTTCCGAATATAGCATATTCCAGTTAAGATATGCTGGTATTATTCTGGTTTTAGAAGCATTCTTTGGACATGTAAAATTGGGATTTTTATCGCAAGTCCTCCACCGGTGGAAAACTTTGGAAAAATCCTATTTTGCACAGCTACATGTAATTTCATTAGCCATGTAAACAGCTTAGTAGGAATATTGCCTTTTTCAGAATAAGGGCAAAAAACAGAATATTTTGTGCATGTAAACGCAGTCATTGATGTATTCTCATTACCTGATCTGGTGGATTTTTAGCGTGGAACCTTTGTAGCTCATAGCCACAGAGCCAAACATCATTTCCCCCAGCATCACCACATCAGACGAACACCTCGAACCCTAGTGAGGAGAGGAGGAGGAGAAATGTTTTATGTTGTTACCTTTAAAGAGCAATGAACTCCACAGTGAACTGAGGATTTTCTTGTCTAACAAAGTTACTCCTACTGGACCTGGAAGTATAGATGTGCCATCTACAGTGTATATGAGAGCGTTTTGTGTGTATACCTGCTTATTCAGCTGTGAATGTATGGGTATGCATATAAATAACTGCAAGGGAGTAAGTACTTCAATTTTGCATAGCGTTACCTGGAAGCGGAGGCCCTGCTCCTTAGTTTCCTTGGTTTCTGAGGTGCAAGAGGAGGAGCTGTCCAGGGAACTGCTGCTGCCTCCAGTAGGACGGAGCTGGCAGCATTTCCCGAACATCTTCACCTGGCCCTCAGTGCTCTGTGGGTAATAAACAAAAAATATTGCATCAAATACCATGAACACAAGCTCATTTAACTCTGCAAGGTTCAAGTTGTTTCAGAAAATCCCAATACACTGTATGCATACTCATTTTATGCCCATATAGATTTGAGCTTATAGAGTTTGACTGGATGATGAAAATACACTTTTTACTGCTTAGTTAAGGATGTAAACAAACTTTAGCAGCCTCTGAAAACATAAACAATTACTGGAGTACAAATCATACAAACCCCTTCCATAGTTTCATCAGTTAAATCAAGTTTTTCCTTTTTCTTTCAAATATAGAGAAGTCTACAAAATGCTCTCCTTTTGATTAAGTACATTCAGCAGCAATTGCTTTTTGGTTATTTACTTCTCACCCTTGTAAATACTTCCAATTCATTTTGGTTGCATTAATTGTTGCACACTTTTTGTTCTGTTGTTTAGTCCCTAAGATATTTTGTGCACATGAAATCACCAAGACAGATGCAGACATTCAGTTCTTGGAAGGCTTGTGGCCTTTAATATGGGAACAGCCCATACACACGGGAATGGATAACAAAATCAAGAGAATTTTATTATCAAATAAACGTCTTAGTGAAAAAACATAAATTAGGTTGAATTGTTCAGGTCAAAAACCATAGAAACCTGATCCAGAGGCACTTGTGTAAACAGCAAACTAAAAGCAATGTGAGCTCAATCAGCCTGTGTGTCATGTGCCTTCTTAACTTGGCAGCCTATTCAAGAGGAATGCATTTGGGAGGGCGGGGAGCAGAGGGGGAGGGTGTGTGTGTGCGTGTGCGTCTGTGTGTGTGTGTTAGGCTCTGGTAATGGCTCACTTGAAACCACTGCTGCCGCCAATGTAAGAGAGGAAGAGAAAGGAAGGGAAAAAACGAGACAAAAGAAACCGAATGAGATTAGGAGAGAAGGAGAGAAGGAAAGCAGGCGGAGGTTGAACGATTGTTGTTTTTGCTTCATTCTGCATTAGTAAACTCTGTGCACATGTATGCAACTTGTTGTGTACATATTTTATTCTCTCTCATTAATATGAGTGATTTTGTAGCACACACACGGCCTCATGCTAATGCAGTCACGCTCATTCCGAGCGAGAATGTATTTGAGTGTGTGCATGTGTGTGTGCATGTGTGTGTGCATGTGTGTGTGCGTGTGTGTGTGTGTGTGTGTGTCACTGCAGTGCAGTGTGAGGTGTGTACACAGAGGCCAGCAGCATGTGACTGCCAGTCATATGACTCTTTCGGGAACTCGTGAGCGAGCAGCACTGCAATCATTCCCTCCTCCCTCCCCCCTCTCTCTCCCTCTCCCTTCCTCTACCACTCCAACTTCATCCCTCTGCAGCTTTCTTTCTCTCCTTTAATACATCCATTTCTTTCCTGGACCAGAGTTGTCTTCTTCTCTAGCCCCCTCTTTTCTTACATTTTATTGTTTTCCACCCAACCCCCTCCCTTTCTTCTTCATTTTTAATTCTTCCTCATCCATCCCATGCACGCTCTATCCAGCCCTTGTTTCTGTATTCCTCATTCTCTTCCCTCTGACCCTCTGTGCTTTGCTTGTTCCTGCTGTTGATCTCTCAAAATAAATTCCTCTGAGTTGACAAAACAACATCAACAACAACAAAAAAGACAAAAAAAACAGCCATCATGTGATAGAAGTCACACAGTAGCTGGCAAAGCCCTAACGATGCAGAATATGCACACGCACGCACATGCACGCACACGCACACACACTCACTCCTTTTACTGCATTTCTCTATGCATTATCTTGTGTTTTTTTAAGAGCTCACTTAAAACTTGTGTGTCTCTTACACACACACACACTGCATAACTCTTCTTATTGTGGTTCTATATTTGGCACCGGTCCAATCCATACGTAGAGCTTCAGTAAATACACGTGCATGAGTTGAGAAAGTTGAGCCAACACACAATCCAATTTTCAATGTCAGGGTGTCATAAGACAACAGGAGTGTGTGTCTTTGTGATGGCAAGGTTATGGACATTATAATGAGGCAGACGGACAGAAAGACAAGAGAAAGTGAGGCCATACAGAGAGCAGACAGATAAAAGGTGAGATGGAGGTGGATAAGGCATGATGAGAGGAGGGTAGGGCTGCTCGATTATGGCAAAACTCATAATCACGGTCAATATTGAGATCATGATTACTCATTGACTTTGGAAACATCATGCATTTATTCTTTTTGACAGTGGATTTTCTTCAACTTTAAATATAATTCAACTAAAAAACAATATATAATATATTAATATATATATATTAGTAGTATATTATTATTAGTATTTATTATTACATGATGCAGAGTAGAGGAAAATTTAGAGAGGGTGAGACCAGAGCGGAGACAGACGAAGACACACAGAGGCAGAGAGGGACAGACAGTGAGTGACAGGGCTGTCATGTGAGGATGAAAGAATGCTGCTTACACATGGGCTGTCAGCTGAGGCTATTATTATTGGAGATAAGAGCTCCAGAACAGACCGGTCAGGGTCACCGAAACATGCAGCAGCGTTATGAGAATATTAGGCATGTTATTCAAAATTAAAAAAGGAAAGAGTGGTGACCATGTGTCACTGTTTGTTGGAAAAAAAAATCAACTAGCAGGTGCAGTTTGGGAGCTGGAGTATACCCAAAGGTGGTTGTCAAAAGACATAATTGATATGTTTGAAAGCTATTGTTGCACACACCCTGATAAAGGCTGCTACGCTGTAGTATAGCTGTTTTTATCATCATGTCTCACTGGCTGAGATAGTTGTGTTGACAATTAACCAATGCTGAGTCTCATGCACTCACTGACACAAATAGACTACCTGTTTGACATAATGTGAGTGTTTAAGACAGCCTTGCCCTGGAAAATTGATCATAAGACTGTGTTTCCACCAAAGCTTTTTTCCCCCAGCTAAAAACGGCAGGTGCTCCTCTGAAAAAGCCCAGCTGATAGCACTGGATATCGCTTTGGAGGCACAGCATCTTTTCAGCTGAGGCACGTTAGATGCGTCTGGTTGCTATGATACGGAATTAAACATGTCTGCCCTCGCTCTGTATGAAGGGAAGGCTGAAGCACGGAGGGAGAGAGGACAGACCCGCCAGACTATGTGGGTTCGTACATGGATAATCGGAGATGAGCAGTATTAATTTCTCCTCCATTGTTGTTCAGCACTTGTACATGTAGGATGTGATGGTTGGTCTTTGTGGTATTTGTCCCGCACCTCCTCCACTGTGATTGGATGGCTGGGTGAAAAGCACCAGTGACACGCAGCGTTTTTTTCCCCAAGTTGAACATTTTTCAACTATCGACAACCAGAAAAAAAAACTCTCGGCGCTCAGCACAAAATAGACAGTCATCACCTCGTCACGCTGCTGCCGTTTGTAGCAGAGCGTTAATACGGTTCCATTGCAAAGCATTAAAAAAGACGCTGGCCTCAGATAAAAAAGCTTTGGTGGACACGTGGCCTAAGACTTTTCATCAACAGGGGACCGGACCTTTTGTTTTAGAAACTGCAGAGAAAATAAAACTTAGATGTTTAAAAAGCACTCATTCAATTGTTTTTTTTGTGATTAACCCAGTTATGTTTTAATCCTACAGACCTATAGAAACATTCAAATAATAATAGCAAAAGGAATTATCTTGTTCACTACTCTCCTTTAAAAAAGGAAATAAATAATTAAATAAAAGTGTGATTCAAAAACACATCCACAAACAGGACACATTCCCTGCCACTCTTGATCCCTCGGTCAGACGCTGTTCTCTCTACTCTCATCTTTGATCAGATTAAACATTTTCTTGAATTGAATAAATAATAAAATAAATGGTACCTGTAACTGAATAAAACAAATGAAGACAAAGTATAACAAATAGGCGGGATAAGAAAAGGGGCTGTAGCTGTTCAGATCACATCTCATTTCAAGGAAATATTTTAAAATGCCATACTTTTAAATAGGACCTGCAGTTTCTCGACTGCATCAGTTGACCCCTGACATTACAATAAGACCTGTAACAAACACCTTTTGCCATCTACAAAACCAAGGATGGGCCTCCAAATAACACACACGCACGCACGCACGCACGCACGCACGCACGCACGCACACACGCACACACACACACACACACAAAACAAAACAAACACGTGACTCACGGTGATGGGGGTTTCCTCGGTGCCCCTCTTTTTGGCATTGGAGTCGAAGAGGACATTTCTGCCGCGCCTCTCACAGTCCTGGTACACTATCAGCCTGATCTGACTGGGCTCCAGCTGGGGGATTGGCCAGCTAGATGGGAGCAAGAATGGAGGGAGAGAGGAGGGATGGAGGAGAGAGAGATCAGAAGAGGAAGGGAGTGAAGACAGAGAGCAAAGTGATGTAGAAAAAGACAGATGGGGGCAGAAGGACGGAAGGTGGGAGGGTGAGAGAAAATAATGCCATTAGTACAAATAAACTGGCAAAGCGGCAGAGATCAGTGAGATGAAACAATGAATGGTAGAAGGGAGGAAACGTGTCACGTATTCTTTCAACATCTTTCACACATTTCTCAGAGTTTCTTCCAGGAAATGTGCCCATTAGAGAGACAACGAGTTCCTGCTCCAGTGACAAAACACTCCCAAAACAATCCGATGCAGCGTGGTATAGAAAGAAGCAGTGGAGCGACAATACAACTTTTTCACTGTATATACCAATTCTGAGCACAAAACTTTAAAATTATGAAAGTACTTTGTCTTAACAACAGAAATAAAAATGTATGTTTTGCTACTGAACACTTTGAACAACCTCCTACCTGTGACAAAGGCAAATATTGAGTCACTTGAGTCATTTAACATTTTTTTCTGACATTTACAGACATTACTAACAGGGAAAGGGTCTACAGTGTCATCAACTGCAGTTATTCAATGAACCCTATGACTTGTTAAAGTCAAAATATTTGGCACATCAGAATAAAGAACTGTACATTAAAAACCGGGACATTTCATTAAAAGAGTACTACACCAATTTAGCATTGGACACCAACATTGTCGGACTCACAATGGACAGCTTCTTAAAAGTCTAAATTGATGCAGCAGAACCATAGTCATCTTTCCTTCTCTAAACCTGGCGCCATCACTCACAATGCAACTCGGCCACTGACAGTTAAGGATTCGGGTTATGCTAGTACGGGCTGCAGAGGTCACTTCTCTTTTATTTATCAGATTTCACACGACTTCCTCTTGAGCCACAAAATACTTTATAGAACTTTTTCACATATGCAGTAGTCCTCTCCAAAAGACTTATACACAGACTTTGGTGTGTAAAATTGATGGAGCTTCCTTTTAAAGCGGATACTCTTTTGTTAAATACTGATTTTGTTGTGTAGCATATTTAAGCCATAGTGGAGGTCCGAGTACCCAATTTCTCCAAGGTATCTGCCAGATATCCATATTACCAGAAAACTGGTTACGCTGGAGCACGAGGGATTGGGTAGAAATGATGTACTAACAAGCTTTTAATAAATCTATTTAAGCCCTCATCCCTCCCAGGCATGGCAGGGCCAACAGACTCCATGCCATAGCTTCCATTCATCCATCTCATACCTAAATCAGTAGGGAGCAACAGACATCAACCTTCTACCCACACAGCACTACAGATTTACAGTAGATAACAAGGAGTCGCTCCAGACAGACACTCACTCAGCTGATTTCATCCAAGATGGCCATTGGCCAATAAATGTAACACAGTAGTTTCCTTAATAATCCAGGAAATATTTGCTTGTTTGCTTGCTGTGCAGCTCCTCCCTGCTCTACATTCACAGTTAGCCTACACATGTGACATTTACCCAGTATAACCAGTCTGCAGCTCCACTAGATACTTGACTCAAGGCAATGTGCTTGATTCTACATGTAATTGTAGAGCCACTGTATCATCCCTCCTGAGCCTATTCTCAACTAAATTATTTATTTTTTTAAATCGACTAGCCACATGACTTCTTTAACCAACTGATTAGTTAACTGAAATTCAAATTTCTGTTGTCTCATTGTCTCTTTCCAGATTAATGCACTCATGCAAATCTTTTAACAGACCTGAAAATGCATTTTAACAATCAGCTTTTTACTATGAGTGATGGGGTAAGATAAGATTTACAACAATAGTGGATATTTGGGGGATTTTCAATTGTTATAGACTTCAATAGTGATGCATTTCTTCAGTTAAAGACCCCCTCTGGTGAAAATCAAGTTTTTAACCATGTTAACATCTCTATATGGTGTTTTTTTTTTTATTTGCTGCAAAACATATCATGAGTGAAATAAGCAGTCAACACCATGCTGAGCATTTCTACCTTGAAATTGCAGTGTGCCAATAACAGTCTCAGACAGCCAGGGTTTATGACATCATATGTCTAAGGAACCAATCAAGTCAACTTGTGGCTGGGCATTCCATAGCATATGGCAGCGATAGTGGGTGGGGCTTGAGGCCAGATCCAGAATTTCTTAATGAGGGAGAAGAATAGATGTGTTTTTGTGGAAAAACCACATTAAATAAAATATTAATCATAGCAGAGCATTTTTACATACTTTAAAACATGGAGGAGGACTTTAAGATTTTACTGGCAGCCCCTGCACCATGGCTGTTGCTAGGTAATCTGCGGTTTTATTCAGCTCATCTTATTAATATTGGTCATCTCAAGTAATATTGTGAAGGATGTTGTTGCATATTCACATTTCACTGTGGGTACTAGCTGGCCTTCACAGGGCTCTGGCACCCCACGGGTTGATTTAGTAGGGGCTATAATGATGACAGGGGATTGGACCGATAGATAGACGGTTGAGGATTTCTGTCTCAACTGATGGATAGATGGGTCAGGCAAATGGACACAGAGCTGGATCTAATTATAGCCTTTTATTAGGGAGCAGGGAGCGTCCCCAAACACAAGTGTTTATAGTAGCTAAATGGGTTGGTGAGGAGGGGAGGGCTGGAAAAGGAACAGTTGAGTCCATTTCACTTGACAACAACATAGCACACACAAGCCCACATTCAAAAACAGCATTTCAACTGTTGGTCAGTGGGCCTTGACAGGGCAGGGAATACCTTTGTGTTGGTATGCTTCTGTGTGTGTAAGAGAAAGAAAGTCTATGTGTACATTCCCATGCATGTGATCTACTATTTACCAAACACTGGTGTCAAAGTATAGCCTGCATTCTTGGAGGCAAAATGATTCAGTCCTGCAGGGGAGTGGGAGGAAGGGAGTCATGTGCTGCAACCTGCTGCAGTGTTAAGTTGTCAAACCAAAGTAATTTGTCAGATGGGGCCTCGAGAGGCAACCGTACAAGAGTAACTTTTTTGGGGACTCATACGGCCAACATTTTCTGCATGGAAACATCTCCAGCATTCAATCCTGGAGCTCAAGGGTTGAGCTTGCTGCCAACCAATATGGATCAAAACCATCATCTGAATTTAAATAAGGCTTTGTGGGCATTCAACAGAAGGAGCCGCATGCATACATGCTGTTGCACAGGCATGCGTTGTGTACAGTATGTGAGAACTGCTAAAGTATATACTGTAGCTCCCGTCAGTGTATCATTATTCAAGATGTTACGTCAGTCAATGCATTGTCAGGGATATAATAACTTTTATGTTGTCCTTGCAATGGATTAAGATGACTTTCAGACAAAAAGTACAGATAAATGTCAACATTTATTTTTAGATAAAAATATATCCAGTCAACCTTTGGTAAAATTAGCTAACCTTGTTGGCAGTGTCAACACGGTATCGGTATCGGTGTATATGTTGTCTGATATGAAAACTTATTTTACAGAACATATAATACAGAAAATTATGCTTGGGGTGATTTAGAAATGATGTCATTATGTAGTTATTTATTTAAATGGTCAGCCAATGACTGATACTGAACATACAGTACTGATGTTTATTTCGCTATTTATTTTACTTGTATTTATTCTTTATTTTCTCAGTGTTCAATTTTAGAATTGTTTGACAATGTAATACATTGTATGTATAATGTATAATAATGTTAAATATTCTTTATTATTATTTATTTAAGAAAGCAGCCTTCTGAGTACCTTCGCATCGTCATATCATGCAAAATTGGTGCACAATCCATGTATTAAAGGTCTATTTTCATTCCAGCTCAAAAATTCAATATATCAGCCGCCATATCAGTAATCTGTGAATTTTTCCCATGAAAAATCGGTATTGGCCTCAAAAATCCCATATCGCTCGGGCTCTAATTAAAACACATGCAGGAAATGTTAAACTACTATCAAAGTGGCTTTGGCATTAAAAAAAACTAATAGAAGAGGTGTAAGGGTTGCCTTGCAGCCAAGCCAATGCTGAAACTGCAGGATAACACCACTTCCATTGTGTCTGTAGGGGATTCAGCAGACTCTGTCTCTCAGACGTGCACATTCAGAATAATATTCACCTTGGGTTCAGGAGGCTCCAATAGGCTGTTATGGACCTAGACTAAGTATTACTGACCTCTTAGGCATGTAACAAGTTATTAAACCAACCAAAACCATGCACCACATGTACTGGTGGTGGAATCCTACCATGCAGGATCTTCCTGTATAGTTCGGTTATTGGTATTCTAGGTCATTGGGAAGGTTTTCTCACACTATTCTCAAGGAAAAGCGTGAAGAATGAGATTGTGAGGAAAATCCAACTGACTGTCATCTGATACTCCTTAAAGATCAATACAGTGATGTGACTAATGTAATCACTCAGCATACATCATCCAGCCAGGGTTTACATGGGTTGAAGATACTCAGCTGGTGAATGGCTGTTCTATTGTTGTTCTTCTACTCTTTTGTTTAGACCAACGGTTAAATCGAAGTGAAGAGTCGATCACTTTACAAAAACATCTTCAGTTTTCTCCTCCTGGCTCCTATCCAAAGGGAGACCAAACCTCTTACCCAGTCTGAGTGTTAAATGGGTGACGTAATGCCTGCCCAGCCTACATAATGAGCTCAAATTGCATGGGTCAATATTCAGCTCATAGACGTGTGTGTAAGATTACACATCAGGCGGTCGTTTTAGTCTGTCACATGCCTCCTTGAAACGGGATTACTGCCTTTCAAGAGTGATTTATTGATATATTTGACTTTGCTATTGGTTTTCATGTTTGTTCAGCTTTTGTGCATTTGTATGTGTTTTGGGTGACACTATTCTCTTCCATTGAGAAAAATAAATTATTGGAGAAATAATCTCTGTAGCCCTTTTTTGCCACAATCATTAACAGATTTAAGCTTTTTAAACCAATATTTGATTGCTCTGATACAATTCTGAATGAACAAAATCTAAAGTTGCTCAGAAGTTGCATGATCCTGTTCAATTTCTGACCAAAAATGGGTGCAACGATTACAAAAATAAGATGGTGTGTTGTTTTCAGATCAGCCCAGAGGAGATCTGCATAATTTGACACCAAGTTCACTGCTCCCTTTGTTTTAAACATAACAGAGAGAAAACACAGAGTGAGAGATGTAAGGAAGAAGGAATAAACACAGGACAGAAGAGGCTAGAAAGACAGTAATAAAAAAGACAGAGCCCTTTTATAAGCAGCAGCAAACAGAGTGAAAAATGTCCTTTGTAAGGAAATGTCCCAAAGTAAAAGAAAAAACACAAAGAACAAAAGCTGGGAACCACAAAAAAATAAGAATGTTGAATGAGAAAATGCAGCTAACATTGAAACATCAAACATCTGAGATAGACAGAAAAGCATTTGAAAGAAAGATGAGGCAGAACAAGAGCAAAGGAGGAAGTATCCCATCAGTGAGCTTGTGACAGTCACAGCGCTGACAGAAGAGGGGAGTCATTCATAAAAGCAGCACATGACTTCATGACTGTTACATACTTGTACTGCTTTAACCTCAATTGTCTGAATCAGAAATTACTCAGAAATTCTCTCTCACACATACATGCATAACAGCATTCATTTCCTTGATCAACCTGTTGATCGTCATAAGAAAATCCCCAGGAACAGTTTTATTTAAGTTACATTTCAAAATGCCAAGACGACAACAAGCACGGCCTTTACTTTTTTTTTTTTTTTTTTTTTTAAATGATTCACCTTCTTCCCTCACAAAAGTTTCCCATTCTGAGATATGTAAAACAGAAACTCTTTGAACTACAACTCCACCCAAACACATACATGCCACACTGTGTTTTCTTATTCAAACAAAAAGGTATGCTTCACCACAAACCCTTTAATCTGCATATAACATTGACCTCAAATGACAGAATCAATCTTTAAAACTACAGCCTTGCTACCTCAAACTGCAAGTGCTGTCCAGCTGGAGACAGCCACAGGTTGCCAACGCTCAGAAGACAAAACCTAAAAAAACAACAACACAAACCAACCTCCTTTGACCAACATTACCATGCCCACACTTGGATGCACGCAATCCTGGTTAAATATTACCGACTCCTACCTGGGCATCATTGCGAGTGTGCCAGTCTTTCCCCAGCCCTCGCCCTCTCTCTCTATTCCTCTCTCTTCTCTCCTCTCCTCTCTCTCAGCCAAAGCAGGGTCTAAGAATAGCGGTGAACTAAATTCACACAACAACATGAGACTGTCAGGTGATCGCAGGAGCACTGTGTGTGCTGGACAGTACAGAGGCAGCAACAGCAGCGAGCCCGGACTGCTGACTGCCACAAAGCACTGTGATAAGAGAGTGACAGTAGGGATTTGTTTGTGTGTTGTTTCTTAATCCCACTCTTTTTGTTCAGCTCGCCCTTGTGTTCCCTCTCCGCTTCTTTCTGTCGGTCCTTATTCGCTAAATTTAAAACACGAGATGCGTAAATGTTGTACAATTTATCCTCTTAACAAAGAAGTCTAAGAAGAAAGAGCAGGGAAACAAATAGCTTAAAGACTCTTTAAAGTGAAAGCTTTCCAGATGTTGATTCATCTTTAATTCTTCCTTTACAAATACATGGATGGTGGTTAGTTTTGTGACAAGTGACAGATTATTGAAATCTGTAGCAAAGTAGGGAAGTCAGCAGTAGGGAGGAAAAACTGAAACATTTTCATAGATCTGCCACAAAATCTCAGTGGGTTATCATGTAAGTTACTGAACTTTGGTGACTGTGGGTATGGTCTAAAGTTTTACACTGCATCATTTGGTTAGTACAGGAGCCTAGAAATAAATTATTCTCACATTGAGTTGAAAATGTATAAAACAAGGGGCTCATTTCAGATCAAAATAGTGTCATCAAAATGTGGCATTTTCACTCCTTTTCAAACAAATTAAATAAATTAAATTAAACTTTTTTTTTTAAATGAAAGGAAGTTATTTCTGATATTTTATTGAACATTGAACTGAACACAAAAGGCACCATTTAAAAAAAAGAACGATAGTTCATTTTTAAAAGAGCAGTTTTCTACCAATACTCTCTTTTAACTAACTCATCTTTCACGATATGTCGCAGTCTTTCGTGTTTTGTTTATTGCGAAAGTTGATATTGTGATGACGATAAAAAAATGAAATATTGTGCAGCCCTAGTTCCAGACTAATATGCATTTGCAAATCTGGTGATGCCAGGCTACACATATTATGCATGTATCATAAATGTGTGTCTCTGAGATATTTGAACATACAAATAATACAAATTTAATATATCCAGACCAGGCTTAAATAAGTTGCCAAATGTAGCTGACACATGCTGCAAGTGCAGTAATATTTTATATTTCTGGCTTTAGTTGATGCTCTTCTCCACAAAGCTTAACACCCACAACACCTTAACAACATCCATGTGTCCACTGACACTGATCTTGTACAATAGTACTGCAACAAAAAAAGATTTGGGGAATATAAAGAGTACACCCAAGAAGTCAGGCATCCACTGTGATGCACTGGGAATTTCAATTGCATACTATGAGCCACATATGTTGATAATCTCAGATTCCTGAAGAAAAGAGAAAAATAATTTAATTTGACAATCTGCAACAATGGGGGGGGGGAAGCATCCATAGCTCCTGGTTGAGGTGTAGACTGATAAAGGTCACAAAAAAAGCAATCAAGTTTCCTTGACT
Organism: Heterobranchus longifilis; assembly: GCA_028570985.1. NCBI lineage: Eukaryota > Metazoa > Chordata > Actinopteri > Siluriformes > Clariidae > Heterobranchus > Heterobranchus longifilis. Next base: position 13,565 of record JAOVVB010079480.1, read on the forward strand.
GCAGTGAGTCTGACATCAGCTACTTACTGACCTCAAGAGCCCTCGCTCTCTCTCCACTGCAACATCTGTGTGTGTGTGTGTGTGTGTGTGTGTGTGTGTGTGTGTGTGTGTGTGTGTGTGTGTGTGTGTGTGTGTGTGT
>JAOVVB010079489.1:0-13703 GCA_028570985.1 Heterobranchus longifilis
GTAGTTGGTTGAGCTGGAGCTCATTTTGAACTTTGATTATTTTCATTACGGATTAATCTGCTGATTATTTTCATCATTAATCGATCGATCGATTGTTTGGTTTGTAAAAGTCTGAAATTAGTGAGAAATGCCGTCACAATTACAGTCACAATATTTGCTTTGTCCAACCAACAGCACAGACGTCTCAAAATTATTAAAGAATTATTAAAATATTTTTTTTAAAACAACAAATCCTCACTTTTTTTTGGATGAAAATGACAAACTATCAAAACTAGTAGCCAATTAAGTTTTCTTTTATCAATTTTTCATATGATTTGTGCACAAATCTTAATTTGTAAAGTATTAAGTAACTAAAGCTGAATGTAGTGGAGTAAAAAGTACAACAGTTACCTCTATATTGTCGTGGAGTAGAAGTATAAAGTTGCATGAAAAGAAAAGTAGTAAAGTACAAGTACCAGTATTCAGATAGGCCTACAATTTATTTTCCTTTGTACATGTATTGCAGTGGGATGTAACTAGTGATGTTTGTATTGTGAGGATTTTGTATTTGTTCTTACAGCCACACACACAAAGAACATAGTAGCCTACATGTATGTGGCGACTACAGTATAGAGTACAGTACATACTAAGAAACTGCACTGTGAGTGTCTGATTTCACAGACAGCGACTGCCTGAGGTCGCCTGTTTGATTCAAGGGAATTCACAATTATTGGTGAAGATCTTAGTGTACACTATCCAGCCTACACGTATCTGCAGTGTTTAGGCACGGAGCGGTTTTGGTTTTGTACTCAGTCACTGTATTATTGAATGCCTGGGATCTGAAAAAGAAAGCAAGAAAGCCAAGAAAAAGCAGGGATGTAAAGGGAATAACACATAAATACAGATTGATCGCTGTTTGATATGGAATTATATTGTATTGTATCATATTAAATACAGAAGAAATAGTCTAAAAAGTGCGTTATATGTCTTTCAGTGTTGCTGTAGTCACATCATCGCTGAATCCAAATGAACAGCCCTTGTAGGTAAACATTTTAAACACTCTGAATCTCCATTATTTACCGGCATTAATGAACCCAAAGACACTTTAGGATGGAAACTAGTTTTAACTCTGGAGAAGCTGCTGTAGCATTGAAGACAGGAAAAATGAGGATCTATGAAAAAAGTCTGTGAAAAAAGCACAACTTTGCGTGCGTGCGTGCATGTGTGTGCGTGTTGTACATACACCATCCTTCCCAAAGCCTTGAGGATGTAGTGAAAATGTTGAACAGCTGCGTTGTTGTAACATTTACATAACACTAAATATGTTTGTAAAGTTGCAAAATGAGGGAAAAGTGCATTTACAGAGTTCTGGACAATATGCTAATTAGATGTCAGAGGTAAAGGCATAGAAGGGGGGGAAAAAAATCAGAAAGCAGCATTGGTCAAAGGACCAAGATTTCCAAATGGACTGTGGAGTGAGATTAGAAAAATAAATAAATAAACAAAGAAAACATACACAAGAAACCATGCAGACCTCACAGCACAGGATTATATACAAAGTGCGGGTGGTATTAGTGAGTGACTGTAGAAAAAGAAGTGATACATCTTTTGTAATGCAAACGGTTTTGTTCTGCTTTAATTATAATGTTCAAGTAATATGGGTTCATACCAGATGATAATATGCATTTCATCAAAGATTCAAAAGATATTCCATTTTCAAACATTTTCTTTTTCAGTATGTCTACAGTAACAGTAAACTTGGCTAAATAAATACATCGTCTTGTTTACATGATGATGTTTACACATAGAAATAACAACCATGTCGATCAAGTTATTGTCACTAAAGAGCGCAGATTTAAATCTGAATACATGTTCTTCCAAAAAAACAGACTTTAAACAAATTCTCAGTAAAGATTGGGAAATTAATCCAAAAGATAAAATATTGCATCTTTCAAACAGTTATTGCTGTCAATATGACTGAATGAGTTTAGTGTAGTATTCTCTGATTAGTACGTTTAGTTAGAACAATTCAGTCTGTGACACGTCAATCGTATCTTAACATTTTGAAACATTTGCATACAAAAAAAAAAACCTTTGGTTTCACTCTGTTCTTTCATCAGCTTTTATTAAAACTGTGGGGTTGTTTGGGATCATTAGAGTTACTAATATCTGCTGCTTGTGATTTACATCTTTAGCTACTGACCCTTTTTTTTTTTTTTTTGCAATTCATCCTTCCTTCCTTTCGCCATGTCTTCCTCTACTGTGTGCTTTTTAATGAAGTAAAAAAAAATGTCTATAAACTTATTTTGTCACTAAATGCATTTCCTTGTCCTAACAACAGTGCCTCCAGGACACAACGTGAAGCTCGGTAAAACACTATTCTCATAACAAGCCTGTATATTAATTATTTTTCAAGCATCGAAATAGGTTCCACTGGGCATAATTTGGGCATAAAACAAAAAAACAAAAAAACACTGTATAAAAATACTTACAAACCTTCAACTTTGTCCCATTTTGAACTCTCAAGGTGGATAACAATGCAGGAACTGAAACTAAACAAAATTAAAATGCAAAACGATCATAGAGGAGGAACTCATCATTGGCACTGAATAATGAAATCCAATCGAAGGAGAATAATAACAGTCCCAAAAGACCCGAGGTCTTCCAATTTCCTCTCTCATTACCCAGTAATGGTTCAGGCATTAGTGAGATGAGGTGAATAAAATGTCAGGTCCAGGAGAAAAAGGTTCCCTTTCTAATGCTTTTGGACACAAATCATCGGCATCCGATGAACTCTTATTGAGGCATCAATGACAGAGGCACACTGCAATATACATCCTGCACAGTATCTGCACTGTCCTTGGCTGCTGATCAAAGCTGTAGCGTTTACAGTAAAGTTGAGCTTTGCAGGAGTTTCATTTATCTGTATGAATTAACTTTGGCATAGTGACACATTGCCCAAACTGCTACTGCAAGAAATGTGAGATTCAGGGTTAGAAAAAAAAATGTATTTATATTTTTGATTACGTGAGTTTGAATGGATTTACATTTTGAGTCGTATAAAATTCTTTGTAATTAACTGGCAGTGAATTATAATTTCTAAGATACAATAGAATACTTTCACAAAGTGTGGGATGTTACTACTCACATGACTACCTGTAGGCCTATCACTTTCAAATCTGCTGCTATAAGAAGAAGAAGTGTCTTTAGTCAGGTATATTTTTGTTAATTTAAGAATCTTAAAGCTGCATTAATCAATTTTTGGCTACATGGGGGGGACATACATATTTTGTCCTCTGCCAAAAAACGGCTCCAGAGGTCGTTTGTACAAGCAGCTTGTTACGACCCATATTTATGTTTATTATCGTTAGGAGGCGACCTCTAGTGGCCGTAGTGATTCTGACGGGAGCAAAGGAGGAAGTCATGTAGCGTATTATTAAGAGCGACAAAGTCTGTGTAGGGAGGAGGTCGGGGTGGATGGACGGGTCAAACAAACACAGGATTTTGACCCAGGAGACTTTGTGTCCTGTGTGAAACCAGACGTCAACGTTGACTTTAAGTTAAATTGTAAGCAAAGTTACGTAACGTAACTACATCACGTAACTATGTAACGTAACATAACTAGGTCTCGCTCTGTAACTGAACTAACGTAAAAGGCATACTTGTTTTAACTTAACTTGTTTGTTTTTTTTGGTGCGTTAACCACATGTTTGAAACTGCGACTGTTACATTTAGGTGTGAGGACGTGATGATCTCCTGCCACAGGTAGGGGCGCTAATTTAGGAAATGCTGTGGATCATATTAGTGGGTAGGAACAAACACCCTGTGTGGTCATATGGTTTGGAGCAAAACATGCTGATAACCCTGACATATTATTATTATTATTATTATTATAGTATTAATTTATCAAGTTATTATGGCAGACATGTTAGCAAACAATTGGCTACTTACAAATCCAGAGATCCCACTGGAGTCGTCTTTCTGGCCACCTATTTACTCGGCTTTTAGATCTGGTTTACTCGACACCAACTCCTGAGAAAAATATCTGGCTCTGCAGGTTACACATAATGGGTTTAAGGGACCATTTTTGCTGAAAACGGCTGCCTTTTGCTACTGGAAGCAGAGTTGATGAGCGATAAGACTGAACTGTACAGAAAGATCTGTGGGCCTTAAAGCTGAAACGATGCGCTAAAAAAAGCAAAAAAGTTCCAGAGATGCACAGCTGAGTGATCATTCTCTGTGGGTTCATCACAACAAGCAACTCCCCTCACATTACGCTTAGTCATTTGATTCACTGTTAATATAAGAAATATTGATTGATGCAGCTTTAAATTAAACAAACATGCAGACATTTCCTGTAGAAATCGATGGCTTGGCTGGAACAAGACAATTTGTTCCACAGCTGTAATTTCAGTATGAAGGATATTCTGATCTGAACATCCCAGGGGCTCACATATTTATCTGCCGGGACTATCAGAGGCAGGGAAAACTTACAAAAGAGGCCAACTAGATTGTGAAAATTCCAGTTTGATTTATACATATACTCATTCATCCATTCATATCAATAGTCTGGGGAAAATATGGCTTCAAATATTGGAATAAAGGTCATTAATGAATATTATCCAATTTTGTGCTTACACATTTGTTCTATAGAGATACTTCAAAACACAAAAAAATACATACAATTTCAATGTTCAAAGTTTTTATAACATTTTACAAAAACTGAAAAAAAAAAACGTCTTTTACAGCCAGCCTACTGACAAAATGTGGTAGATACATGCCAACATCTGATATCTAAAACAGGTCCCTGATTTTCTTTTAGTCCCATCCAACCCAAAGTTTGCATTAAATGAAGTGAATAGGGAGCCCCAGGGATGTTTTTTTTTTGTAGGCCAACCAGGAAGTTAGCATCGCCCTGGTTCCCTTGACAAAAGGCCAATGGGATTCTTCCATTGGATTTTGGATCATTGCAGAAAATAAGCTGTTATGTGGCAAATTTATGATACATGTTTTTTCAGGAAGATAGTCTTCCACCAGTTTTATGATTTTTGAAGCGTGAATGCAAACAGCAGAAGTAAAAAGCTACAAACGAACTGCACCACGGTTGCATTACTCCCCACGACCTCCACCATCGCTCTGCTAAGCTAGCGTGATGTTTAACGTCCTCGACAAACTCTGTAATCTCATTTAGCCATTTGTTAGCGACCCCCTTTTTAAAGACGTAAAAGCTTCAAAATTCACGAGCAGGGTATTCACCGATGTATTTTATGTCATAGAGCAAAACGTTAAAATCTTTTAACCTTGTTGTTTTAACCACAGACCTTATTTCAGACGTCTAATCAAAAAACCCATTGACTTCGAGGCGAGGGAATCGGAAGTGCTAAAATGCTAACTCATTTCCGGTTTTAAGGACTACATACTGGGGCACTCTATGAGAGGATAGTGAAGCAAGCAGATATACCCACATGTTGTTGACTATGTTGTAAAATACAGTAAATAAAGGAGTTGGAGACGGGAATATGCTACTTTATCACTACTGTGCAACTACTATGTCTGTGAGTAGAAACATCTCAATGCTGCAGATTCAAAAGTCACCGTACAGACTTTATGTTAGAACAGTCTTCTCTCGGATTCTGCCTGCTGCCACTCACTCAACATTCATACATTCGATAGTCAAACTGGAGTTCCTGGAGTTCCCCGATGTTCCTGCAGTCAAGCCCCTCATTGAGTCACTCCCCCAGAAGAGTTTAATTAAGATCACAAGTTTGAGGATAGCCTGGATCTGACTTTGATGTGGTCCGTCTCAGGAAGGCTCACTACAGAGTCCTTCTTGGGTCGTCCAGTGTCCCCGAGACCTGTTCCCGCACCCCCTACTGCCAGCCCCGCACCAGCCCCAAAACTTTGCACAGAACTGGGCAGGGATGCTACAGGGAAGGCCCCCACAGACATCTGGTGGGGCAGTACCACCCTATGTGGTATAGCGCTCCGGACGCCTGTGTGACCTGATGGGGTCTGAGGCGGTCCAATGGAAGTGGAGGAGACTCGTGTAGACTGGGGGGGACTAGGGGCTCCAAGTTGCACCCCCTCGTGAGGCAGTGAGGGCTGAGAGGCTGACAGTGCCCTGGCGTCTTGGCTCAAACTGCCCATTTGCAAGGAATGAGTACTCTTATGTGTGCTGGGCCGGTGTGCAGGGCTGGCTATGTGCTGCTGGGCTAAAGAAAGCTGGGAGCCTGAGGTGGGACCAGCCAGGCCACTGGATCCATACTGGAATGATCGTCCTCCAAGTACCAGCGGGCTCTGGACCGGGGGGCTGGACAGGATGGGAGCAAAGGCACCAGAAGCAAGGAACTGAGACTGCAGTGGAGAGGCTGAAACAGGACTGGAGACACTTTCCACCACCTGGAATCTCCTCACCATCCTGGGGGACTGCAGGTTCCCCGCTCCCATCGAGTTCCCTTGCATGGGGGCACAAAAGTTCATGGCTACAGCCTGCTGCAGAGTGGCAATTGCTGAACTCTGGGGATGGGCGGAGGAGCCTGGAGAATTAAAGATTCCACCGTACAGAGGAGGTGTCATGGACATGGCCCGCGGACGTGGTGCATCAACCTGCTGAACCATCTCCCGATCATATTTAACTATCTCCTGGATCATCTCGTTCTCGCGGTTGTTGAAAACACCTGAGTTCAGATCATGCTGAACTTTGTGCATCAGGATTGAGTTCTTCTTGCCTGCAATGACAAGGAGACAGAAAGAAACATTATTGCTGACGTAGATGCTATCGGTTGCTGAAAGAAAAAAAACAGCCTTAGGTGTACAAGCAAAGTTTGGTAGCATTATTCTCAGACAAGCTTTACTAGACAGAAATAACAGTCTTACGGTTTACCTTTATTCTATTCCTGTCACAGTGGATATAGTGGCCTATATATGGAACTGTCTGACTGTCTTTCTCACTGACACACACACACGCACACACACGCACATGCACACGCACACACACACACACACACACACACACACACACACACACACACACAGCTGTTAATGGAGAAAGTGTTTTTGCAGAGTCACCTCAGTGCTGACACTGTGAGAGAGAGCATGTCTGTTGCCAAAGCATTTGTTTAATTGTGCCTCTGTGTCTATGGATGCATTACCTGTATGTGATTAGATGATGCATGTGTTTGTGTGCCTCTGTTTGTGTATGTGCACTTGCACATGGCTGGTGCATGCATTGGCCCTCCAGGAGAAAAATAATAGTTATCTGGATGTAACTCCAGCTCTGTGAGTATGGGTGCAGCCATCTACTTTTGCTTAACCCCCACAAGTTTGCAGCACCAGAGAAAACTGATGCACTTTCCTCTGAATTCAAGCCGATTTATACTTCTGCGTTGATACGTAGCCTACGCTGTAGCTTGACGTGCACCTCCCCAGAAATTTAACTACATGTTGTGGCTACACAGACCGCAAAAAATTGTGATTGGTCTGCTTGGTAGCATGTCTCTCAGTGGCCGGACAAGCTGAAAATTCACCTCTGCCTCAATCGGGTCAATGGTCATACACACCATCTGCTCTCTGTCTTCTCTTTTTTCTGTGTTGCAATTATTTCAGTAAAAGTAAGTGTTGTTCAACATTTATTAGCTCAAATTCCAACATGATCCGCTCAGTTTCAGTCGCCATTGTTTGAAGTACATGAAGAAACTCAACACTGGCATAGAAACCCCACCGACAACTAGCGGTTTGATGCAGAAACACCACGGCTTAGGCCGGATGCCATGGCCACTAGGGGGTGAGTTTGTGATGGTCCAATATCCAGTTATGTCCCAAATATATCAATCAACACATCTGCCAAATTTGGTGCTTGTATCACAAAATGAACAATTGTGATGATATGTTGAGCTATGTCGCTCCATTATCTTGGAAGAGCAAGTTTCTTTCTGACTCTGATCGATTAGAGGACGTTTGTAGAATTCACATAAATGCAGATAAATGTCGACCGGTGACCGAATTGTAGAATCCCACTTAGTATTGGAAAAAGCAGGCTGCACAGCTATAGCCAGGTGGAGTAATGCCAGATAAGAGACGTCACAGCCGGAAAGCGTGTGAGAAGATCATCACATCTGATCTCACATGGTTCATCACGGGATGTGCCGGAAAAAGAAAGCAGTGTGTGCGTCACAAAGTGGTGAGGTTCAAACCCCCTGGGTTTTCACCGCTGTCAAGTAAGTAACACGAGTGCGTTAGAGATGGCTGCGTCTGAAACCTGCTGAGAGTTGAAATTACAAGTTCCTCCTCTCTGACGTAATGACCAGGAAGGGTGATGGGGGAGGTAAACAAAGACAGCGCTCTTCTGGATGAAAAGAGAGAAGGAGCCTGTTTGGTGAACAACCAGTGAATCAATTGCTATTGAGTCAAAACCTCAATATGTCAGCTGTTTCCTTTAATCAGTCAAGAGAAAAAGTTAAACCAGGTGGGGTGCCTCTTAGTCTTCGATACATATTAACGTCTCCACAAGTGAACCAGGCTGAGGTTCGGATGATGAAGGAGTAGAAGAAGAAAAGATTTGTCCTTGAAGGATGCTATAATTTGTTTGGCAACAACCCTTTTCATCCAATCCTCGCTGGATTTTCTGCAGGGCGGATGGGGTTGGCACTCTAACTTTACCCAGGCTTGCACCCAGCTCATGGGAAGGCTGAAATGTTGGAATATCTGAAGCAGCCAGCCAATGATGATGATGATGATGATGCTAAAGGCCAGCCACAGGGCCGCTCTCTGCTCAGCAAATGCTGCTGGGGAAGACAAGATTTCAGCTGTTTGCTGGCCTTCTTGGCTGCAGCCAGATGATCCACCATCTGCTGTGCCTTTTGGGCGAAGAGGGACTCACAGGAGATGGACACGCGTGTGCTTGTGGGCAACTTGAGTAGCGCACAGCTCTTCTGCAGTACTGTAACTGGCAGTCAGCTCGGTTCTTCGACGCAGCAGGCGGTCTAGAGAGCTGGGTAGAAAGCTAGCTTATTAGTCAGCACACCAGCTTGAGTGATATCAATGTAACAAAGAGGTCAAAAAGGCTGCTGATGAACTCTTTTCTCTCTAACACAGTCAGCCGCCTGGCCAGAAGGAGAATGACCCGAGGAGGAAGATTCAGACTGTGGTGACTCCTGTGCTCTCCTGGCATGTTGCACGGATTCCATCTGTGGACCGAAAACACACACACAGTTTGGCAGTCGAGGCTTGGTGACGAGGTTTCATTTCAGGGTTTAGAGGGAGGAGGCAGAAGAATCCCAATTCGCTGTGCTGCAGCCGGGAAAAGCCTGGTTGTAACGTTGAGAGAGTTCTTCGTCAAGGAGCACTAAAGGTCTTCCTCGTAGATAAGGTGGGGTCGTTCTTAGTACACTTCCTCCAGAGGAAGCTAGAAACTGCAAAAGTGAAAGAACCAACCCAGTGCTGCCCAAACCAACCTACATATTACAGTTCAATCATATGAAAAAGTTATATAATGAAGAACATACAATGGGAATCGATGGTGTTTGTGAGTTCATCTGACAGGACTGTGGGGGGATCAGACCAAACAGGTTGGGAACTACTGATTAAGACATCATTTAATATAAAGAATGTTGTCATTCAATGTTCAATATACATTAATACTTTATACTTAGTACATTATACTTAAGACTTTCCTCTTTGATCAAGCTCATAGTTAGGGCTGGTTATACTATTATTAATAGAGGTTAATAGTAGTTCTGCTCGAGGTTTCTGACCTGTTAAAAGGACGTTTTCCTCACCACTGTTGCGTATGGGCGGATGTCAGGACTATATGTACTAATTTTTACATATATATATATTTTGTACATCATTAGCCTTCAAAAGTCTGTTCTCATTCACTATATAATCCCTTAACATTGATGTTTTTAATGTGGTTGTTTTATTGTCATTTTATTGTTATTTTATTTGTCCTATGTATTTATTTTAACTGTAAAGTGTATTGGGGCCATGCTGCATGGTGATTCTGCACTTTAAATAAAAATGAATTTAATATACTTACACAGAAAACTCTGAACTTTGACTGTTATCTAAATGAATAAGGTTCTACAGCCAATAACGTTGCTTTTTTATAGCAGTAGCAAGCGACTTTCAAATGTTTAGCTCTATCCAGTCATACACGAACTTTACTAAACAGGTCTTTCTGGTGTGAGTTTTCCCTGTCCGCCAAAGGACAATAGATGGTCTTACATTTTTACCCACCACTATCAACAATTTACCCGCATTTGGTGGGTGACAGGTGCTAATTACAGTCTCCGCTATTCATTATCAAGTAACGCCTCCATCCTCCCTTAAATCACTGCTTTACAGCTTCTTCTGCTGATCTTATGTGACACCGTGTTTACAATGTGATGCATTAAGGGTATGAAGACAATGGACAAGGGATTAGCTCCTTTTCACGTAGGAATGGCTCACAGGTCAGAGGCTGTTTTCATTAAAAACGGATGGATGGCTGCTGGAGCAAGTCTGGTTCCATCAAAAATGTGAGTAATTGTGGTCTGTCAGGCTGAACTGATCCTAAATAAGCACTCCTGGTCACAGATAAAATCTTAAATGTGATGGAACTTATTAAAGATCTGAGTTAGATTCATGTTTGAAGCATTGCATTGCACTGGATTTTAAAATGAGGACGTGATGGAGCTGCATCCAACAATCACTCTTTACACTTGAAAGGAACAAAGCTTGTGTCATTGTTTGTATTAACATTTCATATTCTTAACATCTGATATGCTCTCTCTGTGCGTTTGATCCGGATGCTTTTTTTTTTTTCCTGACAAACACTGTTGACAAAGCCAAACAAAAGAACACGTTGTTAGTGATTAATATTCATCAAGTGCACATGGAGCCCAGTGGGAATATTTGGTTGGTGGTTAGGTCCTGAAGCAGACGCGTCAGTCTCCCCCCAAAAAAAAATATGTGAGCTGGCTGACTGAAGGCTGCTCATGTGTGGAATCTGGCTGCTATGGCAACAGCAGGCAGGTGGCAGATGCAGGGCTTTTGTAAACATGTGAAGTGTGGTCATGTGACAGAGGGATGTGACATCACTGCAGACCTTGGGGGGCATGGCGGCAGGGGAAAGTTGTTTGCATTGCGAAGAAAAATAACATTTTTGTGTTTACTCGTTAATAAGGGTGTGTGTGTGTGTGCGCGTGCGTGTGTGTGTGTGTGTGTGTCTGCACTCAGCAGAGTTACTTAACAAATCAGTAAATATATCTCGAGAGTACAGAGGTACAAAACAGTGGTCTTTGCTCAGTGGTTTCTGCCATGATATTCACAAGTGTCACGTATGTTAAATAACTGTTGTCAAAATGGCAGATATCCACAGGAAGCATTCAATTGTCATGACAGATGTGCGCTCAAGAAATAATAAAAGATTCACAGCCCTGAATACTTTTTCACCACTGACTCCCTGTTCATTCATACAGCTGTCAGAGAGCGCAGCGTTCTGACAGAGACATCACCTTAATGAATGAATACATTTTCCATTTATGCATTTACATTTATGCTTCATTTCATCTTATGAGTCACTCATATGCTTATGAAGACACCGTACCTGTGATGCTAATTATCCGTGACTAAATCTCCCGAGACACGTTTCATAAATTACGTCTGGACGGAAAGTTGAATTTTATACTTTTTTGAGTGAAAATGATAACGTAACTTAGCGTGCACCTGAGTTAACTTCTGCCCAACTTAACTTAACTTAATTTAAAAAGATCAAACCAAATCAAATCAAATCTTTGGGATAGCAGTAGTTATAAAAAGGTTTTACAGACCAGCGGTCTGAGACCTCTTGATTGACCCCCTGAAAGCCTCAACAGAAAGATTTTGGGGGGGGTCTCTGGAAAGAATCTTTTAAAAAATTACTTGTCACTTGCAGTTGTCACTAAATGTCTAACGTCCAGCAGTGTTCATTAGTCAAATTGCCGTCTTCCATGGGTGGTTGTAAATGGTCCTCAATGCAAATGTTGTGCAGTCTAGAAAACATAACTTTACCCCGTAGAACCTGAAAAGCACTTGGTTAAAAATATGTGAAATATCTCAAACAGAAAGCAAAGTTAATTCCTTGCTAACACAACACTGGAGCACGATGTCAGAGGGACTCCCCAATTGCCACCAGGTATTTTGCACACTGCCTACAATCAACATTATACTAGGGCTGCACAATAAATCTTTTTTTTTTAAATTTGTCATTGCAATATCAACTTGTGCAATAAACACATCACAAAAGACACTCAGGGATTTTTTGAGTTAGTTGAAAGAGAGCATCGGTAGAAAACTGCTCTTTAAAATGTAATTATGATTTTTTTTTTAAAAATGGTGCCTTTTGTGTTCAGTTCAATGTTCAATCTGTTCAATAAAATGTCAGAAATAATTTCCTTTCAGTTTTTAAAAAAAAATTCAACAAGCAGTGTGTTGTATTTTAGCAGAGTACTGAAAGCAGCAGAACTGATATCACAAGTAATATCATTATCGCAATATTCAGCACATATCATATGTCACATATCACATATCTTCCTCATATCGTGCAGCCCTACACTATACTATATCATAATTCATTGTTAAACAATATCAACTAAAGTTTACTTGACTGGTGCAGTCTTACCTATCCTGTCCAATCTGTCGATGGCAACCGTCTCAAAGGCCCTCCTCATCATGGGATACTCCTCCAGCACCTCATTGAAATTGTCCACAGAGAGAGAGTACAGGCGACAGTAGGTGTCTGCGCGCACACTGGCCGTCCGTCTGCCGCGGGTCAGCAGGCAGATCTCTGGTGATGTGAAAGAGAGAGCAGGGTGTCAGACAGTGACACAGAAAAGAATAGAGCTACTATAAATAAGGAGAGATTTGTAGAGCAGTCTGAAATTGACATCCTAAAACTCTTGCAAATGTGTGATCAGAATGAAAGTGGTTTATGCATGCTGAAGTTGTGTGTAGCCAGTATGACCCGCTGACAGTAAAAGTGAGTATTTCCTCCAGCGCTGGCTCTGCACTGACAGCTAGTGTGAAATAAGCACACTATATCTGGAGATGTGCAGCTAAGCTTCATTACATTCAGTTGTTCCCCTTCCCTTCTCCTACTATCTTTATCTCTCTTGCTTTCTTCTTCTGTGGGGCCGGGGATGACTGTTGTCTTGACAACCATATGCCCTCCTTTTTTCCCCGCCTGAAAGGTCGACCTCCTCTGACTCTCTGAGGGGAAAAGGGAGAAAAATAACAAAACGCGAGGAGACTCCATTAAGGATATGCGTAGTGGTAGGGCTGAGCGATTTTGAAAACAAAAAGATCTAATTGCGATTATTTTTTGACTGATATTGCAACTGCGATATGATTTGCGATATCAGAAGGAATTATCATTTTTGAGTCATTATTGTCGTTTCTACGGAAAGACGGAGAGGCAAACAAGATTTTTGTTTTTACATTTTATTTTTGCCAAGATCATTTTTCTACATATTTTTCATCTGTGAAAACAGGTGAAATAATAATTTTTTTTTTTTTTAGAAAAATGTACCTGGCAAAAAAAAAAAGAAGTATTTTCAGTGAAAAACATTAAAATGATCATGTGTGATTTTTTTTGGAAGGATGTGCACTAAACAAAGATTTTTTTTCTTAAGTCTATAATCTCTGCAGCACCACAATACTTAATTCAGAATAATATTCTCACACATATTTCGTCTTTAACAAATACT
>JAOVVB010079500.1:0-12500 GCA_028570985.1 Heterobranchus longifilis
GCACATAAAGCAGTCTCTGCTTCTTAAATGGACTCTTTAGTTATTCCTGTTAATGTTAAATACTGGCAGAGAGGGTTAAAAGACCCATTAACACACACACACACGCACACACACACACACACACACACACTTGGCTATGAATTCCTGGCAGCACACACTCGTCATATTGGTACTTGATAATGTGATAAAGAGAGCACAGCCTCATACCACACATATACACACAGGACAGCAGCTACTCACAAACACACATTAGTATAGTTTAGTGATCCTCCATGCATACAGACTACCTGTTTAAACCAATCATTACATCGCCGCCGGCTCATGTGTAACACTACAGAGAGGAGGGGTGGTAGATGGATGGATGCAGGGAGTGAGAGAGGGTGGGGTCACGGGGGAAAGAGGGGAAGATGGATTGGCCATAAGCAGAGAGGAACAGATTGTTGTCTTAAACCTAAAATATAAAAAAAAGAGCTCATAATACAGAAGTAAACTGCAAGGGAAATAGATTGGGAGTGCTTTGTGGTGGAGGGTTTTGAGGACAAAAGAAAAGACCATCGGCAGAGGAAGATAGACGGACAATTTAACTACCAAACCGGATGACAGTTTCCTTGACAGCATCAAAGTAGAGCAGAGGATGAACTGTGAGAGTGGGATGTAAAGGAGGACGGTGAGGGGACGAGTGTTTTGATTTAAGACATGTAGCCTTGATAAATGGGAAGAATATGTTACACAGAGGCCGGGATGGCAGGGTGTGGCGCTGCGGACAGTCAGGAGAGAGAGAGAGAGATGTAAGGGTGAGATAAAGAGGCATGAAAAAAGTGTAGGAGTGGGAGGGATCAAAGTGGCTGGACGGATGGCTGGTGTGAGGAATAATGTGTTGCAGGGAGAGAAGGTAGGCACACAGGAAGAATGAAACGGCGTCGGACGCAGGGTGATGAATGGTGAACGCTGTGGGCGGGAGGATGGGAAGGAAATGAGGGGAAGGAAAGGAATACTGATGCAGGGTTACCCTCACACTCCAATTTTAACATTATTAAATATAATTTACTTGTGTAAATGTAGCAATACCACAGTCTAATGAAGGGTCATACATTCAAAAGTGTTCACTAAGTAAAAGTTCAGAAGTATTGGCAACAAAATATACTTAAAGGGACTGTGTGTAACTTTTTAATCGTGTTGTATTGCCCTTGGGTGAAAGGATTGTAATTTAACCTAAAAAAAAAACTTTCTCTGCTGCCTGCAGCGTAAACAGCGAGCCACATAGCCAGCTAAATAATGTTCGCTTTACCGGCACACAGCACAGAGTCAACACACGCTGTGCTGTGGTTCCAGTTTTAGCATATGTCTTACCGAAGTAATACACATGCTGTGTTTACGTTGTATACATTTTGCAGCAGCGGCGGCTAGAAGACTGGACCGCTCCGACTCTCCGCCGGCCAGCAGACTCTGTGTTGCGGCCACCAGCCCGCAGTGAGCTCCGGCGCTGGGGTTTGTGCTGCCTGGGTTTGTGTGCAACCTGTGTAGCGGCAGCAGCAAGTTTGGAACAGTACTTAATTACTTTCCACCACTGCAAATGTATTGTAATAGCAATCCAGCCACTAGTTGTTGAGATATTTCCGTCTGGAGCTACGTAATGGACAGACAGGGCTAAAACTGAATGTATTTATTCTAAAATGGAAGATTAGAACAATCTTTGGTGGATGGAGGGAAAGAGGGAGGAAACTACAGATTGATAGATGGCCGATGCAGGACGTGGTGTCTGACTAATGGTAAACCGAGGTGGCAGAATGGACGGAAAGAAGAGCCGAAAGGGAGGGTGGTGAGGCGCAGATGGATGGGAAGAGTGTCATGCTGCTTAACTAATGTTTCCCAGGCCTGTAGTTCAATTCCTTTTCAGAATTAAAGCGCCATCTATCACCCCAATGTGCCTCGTTAGCAGTGAAGCCCTAACCAATCCCAACACGACCATTTACATTTTAAGTAAGACGGACGATGGAGCTTTTATCTGTCTGTGTTCCTGTCTGTCCATCTGTCTGTATCTGTTTCTTTCTTTCTCTGTCCATCTATTACCCTTGCACAACCACACAAACACATAATGTATGAAATACATATTCATGTCCAAAACTGTCAACCAAAAGAATTTGCTGCAGCGAAACGTGTCTTTCATTAAAAGCATGAAACCAAACACTGAGAAAAAGATCTAGCCCCACACAATTGCATATTATTTTTCCACCAAATTATCTCTCTGTCAACCAGAATTGTGTGAAATCAGTTTGATTAAGGTAATAATAGACATACCATTCATTAGACACTTTATCCCTGTTTGGCCATGGGTATATTCTTTATTATTACGGCACACAGAACATAATACAGCTCTAGCCTAATTAAAATGGTGCTATCCATTTTCTTCTGCTTTTTGCAATTATTTGTAAAATATGTATATATCTCAGTGTCTGGCGACGGCACAGCAGCCAGCTAATAATGACTGGGTCGTATTTCACACAATTCAATTTCAGTGAAGGACTGCAAAAGGTCTTAATTGCTTTTGGTTTTGTTTTCTATAAAGCTGAGTCATTTCCTACAGTCCGCAAAAGGAAATTGGAACTGTTTCCCTATCTACCATATTTACAATGTAATTATCAACATGCCACAGAATCTTCACTAAATCAATGACAATCTAATTCTCAATGTAATAATACGTTTCTGAGAATGGGTGTGATGCAGGCATTTGAAGACAAGACGGACAGGAGGACAGAGCATATAGTAGTCAATAAGATAGTATATTACAGGTGCGTCAAAATAGAATATGAAATCAATCAAATGTCCAACAGAGGGGACAAATCACATTCAGAAACTGTAGTCAGCGAAGGAAATTTAAACGGACATTAACAGAGAAGAAAATTAGTAGAGTTTTATAGGGAGACATTAAGGAGACCTTTCAAATGGTTTTATGATCTCTGCTTTTTCCCAGAGGTTAAATATTCAATATTTGTTTTACTTGGTCAGTTATGTTGAAATCCCCCACCTACAGCTTATAGCCTGCTGATGTTATAGGCTACTCCTTGAAACTTATGTGGCCAAACTATTGCTACATAGTTGTCTGATTGAACTCTCAAGGTTTTAACTCAATTTTGGTCTCTCTCGCACACACTACAACTTGCATATTTAATCACTTTCTTGCTGAGTTATTTGAGGTACTGGTAGGCAATTTCTTAACTGACAGAGTCAGGCTAGCTGTTTCTCACTTTTTCCAGTCTATGTGTGATGCTATGCTATGCTAAGCTAAGCTAAGCTAAGCTAAGCTAAGCTCACTTGTCCAGGGACAAAAGTCACTTGTCCAAGTAAAAATGAGAATAATTTCCTTTTTTCATTTTGTTTGCAAATGCAGAATTCAGACAAACAGTTAAAAGCATCCAACAAGTGTCAACATAAAGGAAACATATCTTAATAAAAAAATATCAAGCAGCGAAAATCATCATCTTTTATATGGCCCTTGCTTACAACAATTACACAAGTGTTGCTCGGCATGAAGTTGCATGCATTTTCATCTCTAGTATTTCGCTGATCGCACTGGATCGGCACAGTGGTGATGTAGTACAGCTCACTGTTGCCGCACAGCAAGACGGTTCTGGGTTTGAATGTTTACTAGTTATCTGTCTAGGGTGTACCCAGCTTCTCCCCCAAAGCATACTGGGATAGGCCCCAGCCCCCCCCGCAACCCCTTTAGTGGATAAGTGGGTATGATAATGGACAAATGGATGCCGTTGATGCCTCCATCCCATGTTCGCTCCCGCTACTCTCTGTCTCTATTTGTTACCCTACCTCCCACTCCTTTGCTCTTCCCTAATCTTTATCCATCCGTCTCCATCAACACTCTCCTCTGCTCCCTTCCTTTACCACTTCATCTCTTTCTCCATCTCTACTTTGCATCACTTTCTTTCTTTCTTTATTTCTCTCTGTCTGTCTGTATGTCTCTGCTGACGGTGGCCATTATTAAAAGCTGTCCTGTCAGATGTGTCGCTCATGGCTGTTATTGATGCCCCTTCATTACTCATTATGGTTGAGTGCCTGTATTAGTGCTGACTGGCCATAAACTGGCCGACACACACATGCCTATACACACACTGTTACACACACGTACTTCACATGGACAAACACACACACACACATACACGTCTACAGTGACAGATAGCAGAAAGACGGAATATTGTATTGTTTCACTTAGCCTCTGCATAGAATGTGAGGTTTTGGGAGATCTGCCTGTTGCTTAAAGGGGACATATTATGCTCATTTTCAGATTCATACTTATATTTTGGGTTTCTAGAATATGTTTACATGCTTTAATGTTCAAAAACCACATTATTTATATACCTGTATTCACCCTCTGTCTGAAACGCTCCATTGTCTGTCTCTTTAAGCCCCCCTCCCAAAATAGCCCAGTCTGCCCTGATTGGTCAGCATTTGTCATTGCAGCCGTGGAATAACTGTACCGACACTTAACGTAGTGGCACTTTCTACCTATATATAATATAGTTGTGACCTCACAACTTTAAGGAAGTTCTGACGGCTCGTTTAAAGGTACAGTTTCTGAATACGGGCTGTGTGCATTTCTCTGTGGATTGAGTGTTTTGATACTTTCAGAGTATTTATATAGCACCTAGACCTGTTTTATAATCAAAAAGACATGGAAATCTCACTTTTTACATTTTTAGATGAGAAGATACCAAATACATTCTAAAATGTTTGCAATTTTACCATACACTCTTCTGTGTGACGGTATGAGTGAGTTGAATTCTTCAAAGTAGGGATGAGTGGAGTAATACTGACGTACTTATAACTTTTAAACCTAATATTTCTTTATTTGAGAATCTAAATTCTTCCTAATATGAGGTTATTTTCTCCATGTTTTTTGCAGACTTTGCAGTACCATATTTATATTAAACATATAAAAAGTATACTGTTAAATCCACTCACGGTGAACCCATAATTTCCCTTGATATAACTTGGTGTAAAGAATAAGTGCTTAAAAAAAGGGTAAACATGAATAATTTGATAAAAACTCTGTCAGTCGAACAAAAAAATAAAATTGCTGTTAAAAGGAAAACACAAGAGGTAGTCCAGTCTTTGCAGATCGTGTATAATAATATGAAGCTTTATAAATCTATGTCCGTGTGTAACCTGGTGAAGTTGCTTGTGGAATATGCTCCATATAAAATGTGCGGGATTGTAGCATGACACCTTAGAAAACACATGGATGATTTCATTGGTGTTCTTGGATGGAGAGGAGTAGAGAGTAATGTCATGGATGAAAGACGGGGTGGTAGTGTGATTTTTTTTTTTTTTCACAACGGTTAATTTAAATGGTCCTTCACACACACCCTTCACTCAAGCGCTACTGTTAACACAAGCCCGCGTCTGATTTATAGGTCACAGGATACTGGTGCTGTTTACACTACAGATACCTCCCTCTCTCATATATGAGAAAACCATGCACAGTGTAGAAAGTTATCTGACAGATGCCTTTTATGAGTCTGACACTCATTCTCCTGTTTGCGAATACATTGATTTTATCAGACCTCACGCACGCCTGCACACTGAGGCATATGGAAGTACTTTCCCTTGTTTGTCTATGTGCTTGTCTGTGTTGTCTTTGGGTTTGGTCACATGCCATATGAAGCCATGTTGGACGTCCTCTCAGCACATAAGACTGCAAGGATCACTGAGTGCGCTGGCCAAGGGGAGGTAATGTTGAAATGGATTTAACCGGGGAAACATAAAAAGAATGTACAGAAAAGTCAAAGAAAAGTGATCAAAAGTTCATCATCAGTACGGTCGTAGTGAAGATGAGAATGCAAACATTAGAGTATTTCCTTTTATTGCACTTTTGATTTTATTGGTGGATTACTTTACACACTCGACAGTTGAGCTACAGGAGTATATTTTTATACTGAAAAATTAAATTTCTCACAGATGGAGTCTCGTGAGATCTCATACATTAATGTTAATCCACCACAAAGGGGCAAAACTGAACCCTTGAACATTCATGACTAAATCTGCAGTTTGACCAATTTAGGGCAGCTGTAAACACAACACTGACATAAAGTTATTACATATGTAGTTGTATAAGTTGTTATGGTGAATGTCTTAGCAAATAATGCCTCCTTTTAGCTCTTGTTTTGATCTCCACCAGCTCTTGAGGGAAATATCTGTCTCTTTAGCTGCAAAATGCTCCACTATGTTCACCAGCTAGTTGTTACATTTGTTTGTTTGCAGTTTGGTGCTGGTAGCAGGTAGTGTACTTTGCCGAAATTGCAGCTGGAAACAGGGTTGATAAGAGCAGTGAGTGATTCGAAACAGTTGCAGGCCAGAAAGTCTAAACAATGAGATAAAGATACAATTTTCCCGTATTACAAAAAATGACAAGACCTATGTTATATATTCTGTTGCGTTGTGTACTGACTTTATTACCAAATGTTTCCAACAATGTTCAAACCCAGAGAAATCTGTAATTTTATTCAAGTTAACGGTCTGTTACATCATATCACCTTTTACGCATGCTGCAGCATTGCGGTTGTCTGCCGGGGGGAAGATTATTTCTTCTTTTTCTGCATTTATGACAGCACAGCTAAAAGACGACATGCAGCACAGGGCAGCGGGTCAAAGTCGAACCCGGGCTGCTGCGGTAAGGACTCAGCCTTAGTATATGGGGCATACGCTATACCAGGTGAGCTACCAGGGCACTCAATCGTGGTCGTTTTTGACTACATATTTTAACCGGATCAAAGATTTTAGTCATCAGACATCAGAGAAACAAGCTGAGCAAACGTTAGCGGCAGCTCGGCTCGCAGCGCCTCCAGGACGTCCTGTGTCCACCAAACAGTGTCGGAGAGACACCGATTTTTAATGTGCTTCATTCCGTATTTTTAACAGTTTTACGTTTGTTTTGGAGAGGAAGAGACCTGCGGATAATTCGTCTCTCGGCAAAAACCTCCTGAACAATGAACACTGAGGGAATCCTAACCAGGGCAAACTGGCTGCAATGGTAGTAAAGACAACAACTCCCATGATCCCACTTATTTTATTGTTGTTTTGATTGACAGACACCTAGCGGCAGAAAATTACATATTACATATTAAAGGTCTGTAGAATTGAGGGGATTTGAGTGGGGTGATCATTTTCGGTGACTTTGTGAGTACAGGTGACACCTTTCATATCATACATAGACATTTGATCAATAAAATCAAAATATGAATTGATACTTCAAAAATATTAATTAGTGCAGCTTTTTAAAACAATCATAGGGAAGGCACAAAGGAAATCTTCAGAATCTTTATTCAACTTTCATGCGACAACACTTCTGCAGAACATCCTGATGTATTTCTAATGGGACAGAGGCTATATTGACAAGCACTACAGGTACAGTGCATGTGGGGTTGCATCAGTTTAGTAATAAAGAGACTGCAGGGTTGAAGTCTTGCAAACTAATTGCTGCGTGATGAATTTGTCTTGGAACAACAAGCAGCATCTGAACGCTGCCGTGTCTCCTTGACTGATTATACTGCACTGTCTCCCCTTTCATCCATCATACATCTTTATGGCTTCTTTGGGGAATACTTTGTGAATGTGTACTGTACACTTGTATGTTTGTTAGTGTGTATCCTTGAGAGTAGGGTAGGGTTTTGGGTCGGTGTGTGTGTGTCTGTGTGTCTGTCTGTGTGTGTCAGGAGAGGAGTGGTCAGGCAATTAACCAGCTGTGCTAACGATCATCTCACTGCAGAATCACACGATGTTTTACAGCGGCATAGAGCACTTTACTGCCTTTGTTGTCACGGTGATATAGTATTCTCCACCATAAAGTGCTGATACTGGTTGATTGTTTTGGCCTCCTCAGGCTTGTTCTTTTACGTACATACACACACACACACACACACACACACACAACGCAAATTCGTTCTCCCCGTCTTTTACGCACACACACATGCACACACATTACCATTCTTTTATAGCGCGTGTATTTTTTATGGCTAGTGTCTACTGGTCTGCCCTGGGACCAATCTCAAGCCGTAGATCTCCCTTATCATAAAATGAGTGTGGTATAGAGTAAGACCATGGTAGCCATGCTGGAAATCCTCCATTGTGCATTTCCTCTGCAGATATCCGCCATTAATACCGACCACTGCAGCACATCCATTCTGTAATGTTGGTACAGGAACGACAGGGAAAGAGAGAAGGAAAATTCTTCAGAATATTATCTTAAGTAGATTAAATCCATGCAACACAAAGTGTTCTTCTTCACATTAATATAGCTATCCTTTTTTATTAAGCATGTTATTTTTGGAAAGGTAAAAACACACAGCTGAACCAGGAAGAGGATCCGTTGTCTTGGTAACAGCATACAGGGTTCCTAACAAATAAATAATATAAAATTAATAGAGAAGTTTCACAAATAGACATGTTATAGAATTGAATGAAAAGATTGCATCAAATTATTGTTACTGTGTTGGATTGAAATATTTCAACAACTATTGGATTAATTGCTATGAACACTTGTACAGACAGTCATTGTCCCCAGAGGATGAATTTCATCTGGGGACATAATCCGGTCAAAACTAATGAAATTCCCATCAGTCTCAGCTGTAGCTAACACGCTGGACTAAGATGATGAACATGGTAAACATTATACCTACTAAACATGTTAGCATTGTAATTGTAAGCATGATAACAATGCTAAAGTTAGCATTCAAAGCACCACTGTCCCTTAAGCCAAAATGATACTTTCCGCATCTGCGACAGCGTGGGGGACCGCTAGGGTCAACGTGACGTAAATGTCATCATCAGAGGATGCTCATGTAGTAGTTCTGTTTATACAACATGCTTGGAGGACGTGGACCTATGCGTACACCCTCTGATGGCGACCCTAGTCTGGCTTACCAGGTGAACAGCGGCTGGATAAAGCCTCACTTCCTGCGTGCAGTTACGCGCAGGAAGTCCCTCCCCTTTGTGTTCCAGTTCTCAAAGTCCCTTCGCTGCAGCACAAGGTAATTGTGATTGGTTTAAAGAAATGCAAATAAGCCAAAACGTTTTTTTCCCCTATCCAAGCGCTGTGGAGATAGGTCTGGCTATGTGAGACTACGCCGACCCTAGCAGACCCTCACATACTCCTGGATGCAGAAAGTATAATTTCACAGAGCCGCCAGTGTGATTCTTATCTTGTTTGTGCATGAATGTGAATTATTCATTGCTGATGCCATTTGGCCGTAATTGCAGCTGCAATCCAGCACTGTAAAGTCAGTAATGGTTTTACATATGAGGTGTTTCAACCACTAAATACAAGTAATTGAGGTGTTCACTTTTAAGTTACATGTAGATAAAGATGAAAGAAATCTTTGAGTCTTTCGAGTCCAGCCTAAGTTAATGTCCCTTTAAGTTAGGCTGTTTTTGAAAAGTATGCAAAGATCATAAACACACAAACACAGTGCACTGTGAGAACTCATATTCACCTCACAAAAAACTGCCATTACACACACCCACACATGCATGCACACGCACGCACACATACGCACACACGCATGCACACGCACGCACGCACGCGCACGCACGCACGCACGCACGCACGCACACAGACACACACACACACACACACTGGGCCCCAAACTGCAACAGATGCTAACAAACCATTACTGAAGCATAAGCATCACCATAAACAAACCCTCATGGTAACATCAAGAAAAGTTTGCTGACAACGAGCTTGTTAATGTTGGCTTTGTTTGTTGACTTCTTGTTGATGTTGTTTACTGTTTACACAGCCGGCACACTCCTCTATATAATCTGTATCTGCTGCACATATAAAAGTTATACGTCAAATGATTCCCTGCTGGAGCGACTGCAGACGTTGTGACTTATCGTGTGTTTGTGCATCCATTCGTGTGCTTGAGAAGTGTGTAAAAGAGTAATGGCAGGCTTATCTATGTGTGTGTGTGTGTGTGTGTGGTGTGTGTGGGGGTGTGTGTGTGTGTGTGTGTGTGTGTGTGTGTGTGTGTTAGCTCTCTGCTTGTGTGGGTGTATGTGTGTATGGATTTATGTGTATGCCTCACTGCCTGCCTTTGTGCGTGCACGTTTTGTATGAGTGCGTGTGTGTGTGTGGTGCATGGGGTCTTAATTAATCTCTGTCATTAATAATTTAATCATGGCTTTTTGTTTAATAAACAGTTTGGCAGTGATTTATTGCAGCTGGGTCAGGTAATTTGATTGGCGGTGGAAATGAGCTGGTTATGCATATCTCTCTCTCTCTCTCTCCCTCTCTTTCTCTCCCCCCCCCCCCCCCCCCTCTCTCTCTCCGTACCAGAGATATTACTGCTGGCATTCAGGACCGGCGAGTGTGCACACACAACAGGGGGAGGGCAATTACGCTAAGATGCCATAATGATCAGTGATGGATGTAGAGAGAGGAGGTTCTTTCAGAGCACATTTCAGCTAATGGAATAACACTGTAGGAAAAAGCCAGCAAAGAAAATTTTCAGAATTACTTTATATTACAAAGTACATTTCCATCAATGTCTCTTCAACTATTATTCAGGGGCCCAAAATGGGGTTATATGCTTTTTTTCTGTGGGCTTCTTACTTTGCTCGAGTATATTTAATGAACCTGGGTCCTACAGTGGGCCAAGACTGAATGTATTCAGTGCTTCCACCTGTCAACACTAGATGGCACTCTTGAATAGTTTCAAACTACAGCCACTACATCTGAACTTCCCCTGTTGTTTCCTTCCTTAATCCACGCTCCCTTCCTTTCATCATTCCTCTCTACTTATTTAGTTTCTGCCACATGCATCTAATGTGCTCAATCATGAACACCATGAATACAACATGAATGCCACTGCTGGTCAACTTGATTAATCTTTCACTTCCTGGTAAGTAAGTAGCGTAGTGTAAGATCTCACTGACCCTTTCATATGTAAAATTAATACAGAAATACAATGAAGGTGGTAATAAAGCAGGGTTTAGCTGCAGGACATCATCTAGTACCAACAAATTCACCCTTCAAATACTCTGTCAACAATGTTTTCCCCCACGTATAATGGTCTTTTCCTAGTTTACAGTGCATGTATGCCATATCTATCATCTATCTGTGAATTTTTTTTTTTTTTTGAGAGGCGGGGGGGTCGTACTAGAACATGCTTTAAAACAGTATTCTTCGGTTATTGTCTGTCTGAATATACCTGTATTCACCCTCTGTCTGAAACGCCCGCCTCCTGAAAAAGCCCAGTCTGCTTTTCCGGGTCTTCCGCATCTGCACTCACGCCATCTCTGCCCCATCATTGTACATGGGGAATGGCTGTAACGGCACTGTAGCGGCACTTTCTACTTATATATACAGTATAGTTGTGACATCACAACCTTACAGAAGTCCTGACGGCTCGTTTAAAGACACCATTTCTGAATACGGGCTGTGTGCATTTCTCAGTGAATTGAGCATTTTGATACTTTTGCAGTATTTATATAGCACCTAGACCTGCTTTATAATAAAAAAGACATGGAAATCTAACTTTTTACAATATGGGACCTTTAAGTTATATGCTCTACTTGCAAATTTACAGACTCTAGTTCAGTATGAATATTTAACACTTTTATTAAAAAGTAGAACATTATGTTACTTGTTCTGATTTGATTAAGCCCAGACAAAAGAAGCTACAGCAAAGTGAACCTGGGCTTCATTCTCTGCCCAGCCTCCCTCTCTGTCAAACTTTGACTGCTAATCAAATGTACACCATCTTCAGTCTTTCTGCACCCCCTCCACCCATTCTCCTGCCAAGTGCAAAGAACTGTGTGTAGTGTTTTGCTAAAGAAAAGTGTGATGGAAAATCACAAAAAAGAGGATAGCAAAAAGCGGTTTTAGTGGAAAGATTTATGATATCAGTCAGCTTTCTGTCTTTGAGTTCCAGTGTGAGTGTGCAACACGCTATGCCATCATGTATAACTGGTCTATTGCAGTAGACACACAGCACAGGGGGGATAGGCATACTGTGGCATTGTTTGTTTGGTCCATTTCACTTGCTCAGGTTGCAATACTGTAGCGTACAGCAGTCGTTCTCAAACCTTTTCACGTCAAGGAAACCTAAACTGACACAATTTAGACCACGGACTCCCATTTACAGGGTCCCCCTGACAGGATTTTTGCTTTTAGATGTTTTATTACAGAAAGTGATTGAGCGCCATGGCCAAAATAGTCATGCCTTCTGTAATTGTGTTACTTATGGATGGAGTTATAGTGAATATAAATGATTCCCCTTCATGCTGGGGACCCCCTGAACCCCCTCAAGGACCCCTGACCCCACTTTGAGAACCTTTGTTTAATTGCTTCATATCATTCATGTTTAGTGCTTCCTGTTTTATTTTGTTACTCACCTCTCCTCACTTTCAGATCACTTAACTTCCTGCCTGCATGTGTTTTCCTGACAGTTTTGATTGTGTGCCCCGCCCTGATTAGTTTCACCTGTCCC
>JAOVVB010079509.1:0-12500 GCA_028570985.1 Heterobranchus longifilis
TTGAAACATTACGACTTTTTCCTTGAAACATTATGACTTTTTCCTTGAAACATTACGACTTTTTCCTTGAAACATTATGACTTTTTCCTTGAAACATTACGACTTTTTCCTTGAAACATTACGACTTTTTCCTTGAAACATTATGACTTTTTTCACAAAACATTACGACTTTTTCCTTGAAACATTATGACTTTTTTCACAAAACATTACGACTTTTTCCTTGAAACATTACGACTTTTTTCTCAAAACATTATGACTTTTTTAAAGAAACAAATATTTTTATTCCATCATCATGTTATAAATAAAGCCGTTACAAAAAAACCCTAAAAAATACTGGACGCAGCTCCGTGTTGACAGAATGTGACGTCACTTATCTACGAACCAAAGAATATTTACAGCTTAATGTAAAATAACAACGATGACTTTGAATTTCAAACGGGACACAAATACTGGTCTCCTGGGTGAAACGGGCTGCTTGGTCTTTTATATTACGTCTCTTCTCACTTCTTTGTTTCCTCCCGTCATAACTACTACGGCCATTAGAGGGCGCCGTCTACAAATAAAACATCAATATGGCAGCTAATAAGCTGGGACTTCTGGCTGAGAATTAGGTGGGTTATATATGAATTGCGGTGCATTACTTTTCGTATAAATTACGACAAACAGTGAATGGGAACAGCCTGCTGCAGATGGTTACTGACCTACTGGTGACATCTCAGGGACACTGGCCGTATATGGGCCCTCCAGGAATTTTGGCTCATTGTCGTTGATGTCTTGAACCTTGATTACAAATTCTGATTCAGGCTCTAGGGGCCTATTGGTGTCGATGTCAACTGCCTGGGCGCGGAGGGTGTAGTAAGGCTTCTCCTCCCTGTCAAGACTCCTTAAGGCATGGATGTCCCCCGTTGTTTGGTCAATTGTGAAAATGGAGCCAGCCCCGTCTCCCGAGAGAGTGTACTTCACCGCATTGTCCCCCCTATCGAGGTCAGTGTGCAGCTGCAAGACAAAAGAGGGAAAAGACAGGTTGAGTGCAAACATTGGCACAGATAATGATTCATTGAAAACACTGGGGAAGAGCTGTCAAAGAACACTATTTCACAAAGACAGTCAAGGAAACTGACTGCGCATCAAAGAGCAAATTCATGTCTCTGCAAAGATCTGCGAAACACTAAGTCATGAGAAAAAAATAAAATGATCGTACTTTCAGAACGTTTCACAGATTAATGAGGCTAAATCTCTCATAAATAATGTATTCTCTCTGTGCAATTACGCTGCAGTGATAACTCCTCAACACCGCGCACCCATTTCTATTCGAGCAGGACTCGAAAATCTTGTCTTATGTGAGATAGGAGATATGAGTTTTTTCTCAAAGTGGCATAGATCAGACTGTGAAAACTAGAGGTAAATACTCCACCAGAACAATTTCTAATACCTTCACCTGACAGCGGAGGTCTGTGACCAGATGACTCTCAGCATAGTTGCCAAATATCACTACTCCAGCCAGTGAACATCTTTGTTTATATAGATCCATGGCCATGGCAGCTCTCTTTGTACAAGACAAACACATTCAGATTCGGGGCTGGTGGCAGAAAGCCTATTGACATAGTTATGTTTACCTCCCTGGGGAGATCAGTCATACAATTCAAAGCCTTTTAAATATTTAAGAGCTCTAATGCAATGTGATCATCACCATACATGGATATGGATTTTTACACTCTTATTAATGGCTTGGTATTTCCACCAACACCGTTGAATGGCAGTCTTATTCCAGGAGACAAGAACAGATATTTTAAGCAATGAAGCCGAGACACACAGTCTATCGCCAGCTCAGGTGAGTACCTGCTGGCTCTGGGTAACACTGTTTAATTATTATCTGTCAAAAAAGCTGTCACAACTTGCACCAAGATACTAATTCTACACTTTATGATTGACTTTCGGCCATTTTCACCGCTAAAAACAGAATCGACATGGTAACTTTTTTGGTTGCTTTTGGATGGGAACTTGTGTTGTCAAACTGTTATTGGTGATGTTAGTTTGCTGGTTTGCTAGTCTGGCTTACCGGAAAAAACAGTGCCGATATAAAAGCATCTGGGTAATCTGCCCGGCCCAGAAACAGGAAGTCCGTGTTTCCATTCTCAAAGTCCTTTCGCTACGGAAACAACCTCCGAGCTATCAACCTACACGCTGAAAATGACACGTTTTGAAGATTTCAGTCATGAAA
This sequence comes from Heterobranchus longifilis, assembly GCA_028570985.1. NCBI lineage: Eukaryota > Metazoa > Chordata > Actinopteri > Siluriformes > Clariidae > Heterobranchus > Heterobranchus longifilis. The sequence goes on from JAOVVB010079509.1 coordinate 2,222, forward strand.
TCTGTTCTGCTATTTTGCTGAATGATTGTAAAGATCTACAAGAATATGTTTACATCATTTTCGTGTAGGTGTTCCTCCAAAACGGGTTCCCTCCCGACACTATTTTGCAGAGGCTCCGTCGGGGCGAGGCGCCGCCCAGGACGATTGTGATTGGTTTAAGCAAATACAAACAGGCCAGGGAGTTTTTTTTCACTATCCAGGAGTGAAAGGGCATTGAATCCAGACCTTCTCCCCCAGCACGGACACAGCACTGTGGAGATAGGTCTGGCTATGCAAGACTACTGACTTGCTAACAAATAGGTTTATCAAACCATTACTGTCCTGTAATCAAATTCTGATTCATCAGTCTATGAATTATGTCCATATTGGGCAATTTAAAGGTCCCATTTTGTTAAAAGTGATATTTTCACATCTTTTTTTTATTATTATAAAGCAGATCTAGATAATAAAATAAAGTAAAAATAAATACAGTGAAAGGATCAATCCACAGAGAAATGCCCACAGCCTATATTCAGAAACTGTGCCTTTAAATGAACCGTCAGGACTTCTATAAGGTTGTGATGCCATAACTATACTACAGGTAAAAAGTGCCGCTATCATTCCTCGGCTGCAATGACGCTGCTGAGACACTGACAGTGCAGATGCGGAAAACCCGGAAACACTGACTAATCGGAGCAGACTGGGCTTTTTTTCGGGAGGGGGCCTTAAAGAGACAGGCGCTAAAATGGAGCGTTTCAGACAGAGGGTGAATACAGGTATATTCAGTATGAGAAAAAAAAAATTAGCATAATATGTCCTGTAAGAGCCAAATCTGATGTTTGACTGGCCAGAGACACTAAGTGTAATTCCCTGTGTGCGCTGCGGGTGTCGCTGTGCTATTTTCTGTATCAGGACAGTCACCTCTGTCGTCAGGTGTTTTGACCAGGAAGGGCAAACGGTTTTTGACCGCAGTGGAGAAAAATGTTTGCTTGTCATGTTGTAACTTTAATATATCTGCACAGTGGGAGCAATACATGGTTGTATTTCGCTATAAAAGGACTGCCTGCCGGTCACTGAGCAAACGGTAACAACAGTACAGTGCGTCAGCCAGGTCATCCGCTCTTAAATCACAATCAGCCGACAGTATTAGACTGGTCTCCTACATGTCCCCTTTAAGATTCATGATTCATGTCCAATGCCAACGTTCAACACCAACGCAGGAAACTTTCATGCTGGTGACCGCAGTTTGCCTCACAGACCTGAAATTAAAGTTTACATTTGTCTTACCACGGTCTCTCCCTTTCCTTATCCAAATGTTTTAGTTGTATGCACCACAGCCATGATCTTTTGCTAATCTTAATCATATAGTGTAGCTGCCATGCACTAGCTACTGTGATGACCGAATGAATCTTCACATTAACACTGTCTTTTTTATTATTTTTTTGTAATTGAGTATCTCTCATTTTACCCCATATGCCTACATATTTGCACATAGTTCATTTTCCAGTAAACATCCATGGAAATTGCAGCCATGGAGAGGAGAGGAAATTTGAGATGCAGCTATAAATTCTCTGTAGGTTACACAAGCAGAAACACAAATTGCCCAGTTCACACACACACATAGCATGGCATTATGGTGTTCTCATCCACAGTGCATTATTCATTGCTATTCAAATGAACATCACTTATTTTTAGTATGTGACCCTTGCTGGGTGACGATGATGTCCCATAACATTTTATGCAATGAGCACAAAATCTGAAATTTAGATTATGTATTGAACATACATATTGAGAATAATATAGCCTAGGCTACATCTCCCAACAAACAAGATAACCTGACAATAAAACAAAAAAAAAGATTGCAAGAAGAAGATGAAGAAGATGGTGAAGAAGATTTTGATTTTGGTAGGCACTGCTGAGGGTTACCATAATTATTATTATAATAAGCGTTACGTGATGCTTCACTTCAACCCAAGATTGACAAGTGGCAATTTGTACGAATTTATTACTGGTAAATATCTCCATATAGCCTATAGCACCATATGATTAACATGTTCAGGCTTTCTAAAATGAAAAAAAAAAAGTGTAAAGTTTATCCCAGGTTATTTACCTTTTTCATCAACATTTTATAGCCTTCCTTGTTATAAGGAGACAAAACAAGGGAACGAGGGAACGACAGAGGATATTAGTACACTGAAAACGAACATTGAAGTCATCAATTTAGGTCGTGTCTAGAAGGTAACCACAGAAGTCTCGCGAGATGGATATGGTTCGGCGTTAATCGCGAATGGTGTGGTTTGTGTTAGATCGTCTGGAAATTAGTCTCGCGAGAGTTTTTGCCCATCTTCGCCGGTCTTTGCAAATCTAGGGTCACCTTCTAGACACGACCGGCAATTTGGGGTTTTCCAACTCATTAGAAGAGATACTTCCAGGTGGACATGCTGGCGTCAGTCGCCCAGCGTCTTATCAAAACCGAGACAACCGCAAAGAAGGGGTAATTTAAAAAAAAAGAAACGTCTCCAGGTGTTTTGAGGCTGTAAAGTTGGCTATTTCACTTGGTTGAATGGGCACGCGCTAATGAAATTAAACTGCGCAGCACGAGGATGACAGCTAAAGGAAGGTGTGCAAGCCCCATCAAAATCATATGTTTGCAAGAGGAAAAGTGGATGAAATGCAGAGCATTGCATGGCGTTTTGAAAAATCTAAAAAAGACTTGGGAGTAACAATGCCAACTTTAATGACTATTTGAACTGTGAAATAAAGGCCACCCCTCAAGAAAACGTTTCTGAGATAGCTTAAAGCCACGCAGTTTGAGCAAATTGTGCATCAATAACTTTTAACTGTGTGGCTTCTTTTTTTATCCAGCTGTTCTGGACTGAGGAGGATGTGTTTCTGGAGGGGAACTTAAGTCGCCATTTCCACTGTTCCTGATGTCAATTTGGAAGCTTGAATTCTGAGGATTCTGGACAGAGACGGGGTTTATCTATGGACTCTGTGGCGTGTGTCTTCAAAGGGTAGGCCATTGTATTTTGTGCTGCTGTCTGAAAAGCTGCAGTGCTGATCATGATTCTGCTGTTGGCTGCTGTGTTACATTGGCTACAATGTGTACAGTAGGCCTACAGTATGAGTGTGTGTGAGTGTGTGAGAGTAGTGCATGTAGGACTGGGCAATAATTCATGACAGTTTACTGACTTTCAGAAAAACAGAATTTATTAACTTACATTTTATGTTTTATCCCAATGCAGTGCAATGTTTATTGCATTCATCATCACATTTGGTATTTTATTTGTGATCTTGAAGACATTTGACTTAAAATATTCTCATTAATAGTGGGGTATTTGAAACATATTGCCCAGTCTCATGTGTGTGACTGAATGTGCACATATGCACGGGCATTTGGCAGAGATGTGACATTCTACTCTATTTTCTATTTAACTCTATTTTTCTATTCCATTCTATTGTATTCTATGCTTTGCTGATCACAAACCTTGTATGTATGTTACACACATGCACAAAACATCTATTGGTGGTGTTACACAAACCAACACGGGTGGTATGTGTAGGCATACTTTGATGACTTTTCACACAGGTGGAACTATGGAGGGAAGATTCAACACACTTTGACAACAAAAGGTAGGACATTATTGTACTGTGCAAGTGTTGGTCGCTGTACCACTCAGTGTTATTGGCACTGGTTGCTTAGTGGTTTTTGTATCTGGTTTTGTTGGGAAATGGTTACACAGTCTCCTGTAAAATCAACTGGGCAGAGAGCCCCCTCTCAAATTAAAGTGCTCCCATCAGAAAAATTGGGGAGTACTTATTTGAGCAGTAATTATCGTAGTTATCTATCACTGTGTAGTTTTGTAAAATGGCGAGTCTGTAAGTGAGGCTGCGCAGCACTCGCACAAACCCACGAGGATTTCAGCCTTGACAACAAACGTGAGCTAGAGTGGTATGAGTCTTCCTAAGTGTTTTTAGCTAATACATTTATAAACTTTAACTTGTTAAATGTAGATACACTAGGGGATAGATAGGTTTTTGTAGCCATATATAATACAGACAAAATGCAATCATCTTACAGTTGCATTTTGAATTAAGCCAAATGAAAGGGAACTATTTCTTGCGGGCTTTTTGGCCGTTAGCATTATGGTTAAAGAAGTGTTGCTGCCCTCAGGTGCTCCCTAGGAACTTGTGCTTCCAGGGTTGCCGCTCTTTAATAAAACACTGCGCATTCGAGGACCACTACCCTATGTTTTCAGCAGATAGTAACAGATATACTGCAACAGCAGAAGCTGTTTTGTATCTCTGTTCATTTATTATCCATCTTGTTTGCTTTTGTTTTGTAATCCCATAATCTGTTGCAATCCATTCACATCATCCACGGCATCGTTTGTAGGAGATTGTCAGTTTTGTTCTATTAGGCAGATGACATGACACGAACAGTGAACAGCAGTCTCATTCGCAAGCATGATGAAAGTTGTTACTCCTTTTTTTGCTTGTGGCCTACCAGAGGGATCAGAGTGGCAGATGGACTGTTGCAACAATGTAGTCATAATAGGGTCCGCAATCTTTTACTTGTTAGCCCTAACCAAGAAAAACACATTGCTCACAGAAAATATACTACACATACACAAATTGCAGCAAACACTGTTGTGAAAATATGTGAAAAGAATTTTCTATATTTTTCCAGAGTTTTTGATGCAGACTGTGATGCATCAAATGAGTCTACCCACTCCTGAAGGACACAATAACAAACAACTCACAATGTATTGTTAGTTTGTCAGATGTTCATGGTAGTATCCATCATATGTTAGATAATAAGTACTATATTGATAACTCATCAAGCTGTCCAGTTTTAATTGGCTGTTTAGTCCTGATAATCATCAACACAAAATATTTGTATTAGCCCAAATTAAGATGGATTAGTACCAAATATTTTCTATAACGCATTACAGGCTCTACTAGTGGTATGAAATGTTATATATAAAGTTATATTTGCACAACGTATTTATATTTCCTTTTTATTAACATAAGATATTTACACAGTTAACACGGTTATCTGTGGCGTTCGCTAACATTGGTGAGAGTTTGTTGCAGGACAGAAACAGGTCTTCAACAAAGTTAATTTTCTCCTGATTTGTCCGTCTGAAAAATGACATTTTAGTGTCAGAATGTTTGGAAGATATGTGGCTTGTGAGAACTAGGTCCAACAATTACTGTGGTGACTATGGGACAAAAGGATCAATCATTGATCATAATCTGTGTTCACGTTCACTTCTCCCATTGGAATCAATACACTCAGGACTTTTTGCTACCGCTAGTCTCCTAAAGATGCAATGTGACACAGATAGAGGAAATGGCTCCAGGTTGCACTGTCTCACTTCTAAATGTCTAGTAGTCTGTAATGTGGGCAGACCCATCAGGCTATTTTTGTGTACTATTGAATAAATCATCACTTTGTATTTATGATTAATGGGGTGTTGATATCTGGTTGTCCTTTGACTGACAATAAAAGAGAAAAAAAAGGAGCATATTTTTCATATTTGCAGTTTATTCAATACAAGTCCCCAGGAGAGGCACCTGCAAATTGATTCAGAACTGCACAATTAAAGATGAAAAAGAAATGCTAATGCAAATATAAAAAGAATAGGCACATTGCCTCATTAATTATAAGTGAAAGTTGACTGATATTAATTAAAAATTCCATTACTCTAACAATGGTAATCAATTATATAAAAATATGCATTACTAGGGAGGCAGACAGGGGCTTCTTTTAAACTACAAAAACAGCCATCGGGCTCAATAGACAACAGCCACAACCGTCTTACAGTATGTTAAAAGAAATAAGTGATTTTACTAAAGAGAGGGAAGAAAATGTCCATTCCTTTCCTGTGACAGTTGTTTCCAATTTATAACACTCAGATCAAGAAAACAGAGTGTATGTGTGAAGAATTCAAATGATGGCATTACTGATTACCTTATATCAATGTAAAAAAGCAAACATGCATTTGATTAACATAAAGTATGTGCAGAATGACTGAAAGAGAGCTGGCTCATAGAGGCAGTATGATCATATGCACCCATATTATGAGGAGAATGTCTTTACACTCCATTTTTCATGATAAGCAATGCATAATTAGCAAGATGCTCCGCTCAGGGTACCAGTTGACATGGCAGCTATAAAAAGAAACAGGTAGTGCGAGGAACTGAAATAAGATTCCTACCATCCAAACTCGCACCATCTGTTTGAGAAATTATGTTTGCATTCATGATTTTTATTTCCTCGGTGCTCACAATTTTTCAAGGCTGTCAAACATTTTACATTTACAATTTATCCGTGAAACGGATGTCCCAGTGATCACGTAGCTGTTTGGAGTTTTGCTTAAGCTAACTTTGCCAGGATTTATGGCTTTTTCTGGACATGCATTAGACATTGTAGGATTCAGAACCGTGACCTATAATTTCCACAGTGTCCTCCCGAACCATCAGGCCGTCTTGCCCTGTCTGGAACAGTTGAGGCAATGCAGATTGCCGGCCAGTGCATCAGCAGTGTTGTCGAAACAAATATCGGCAGGCCCATTACTCATCTCCTGTTTGTGAAAAATACTTCTATTGACTGAAGCTACTCAACTACTGGTACAAATGGGAAGAATGATCGCTCATCTGTACTGGCTGTGATATAGCCAGATACTTAGGATAGTGATTGTGCTGTACAGGGAATTCTTGGCTTAGAGAGAGGGTGGTTTTCCCTTTTACTTCCAGGATTTGCAGCACATGGTCCCTCATTGGCTATGCAGTAAACCTGCATATTGATTAATTTGAGTGATTTCAGAGGAGAATGTAACCAACCTCTGTAGAAAATGCTGTAATTGGATTTCCCGCACCCAGGATTATGCGGAGCTCCTCTCAGGAATACATATGGAAGCCACAACTCTTTGCTGATAGCAAGCCAACGTTGTTCCTTGAATGGCCCAGCAACCTTGCACCAGCAAGTACATTCACATTTCAGTAAACATTCTGAAAAGGGTTAGAACGTACTTGTTCTTCTCGTCTTTAATATTTGTGCACATTAGCCGACGGTATGTCATGTAAATTCCAACGTTTTGTGTCTGATAGAACATAGATATCTGCTCTGTAACACACTTGTCTTACATGTGTTCTCCTTTTTGAGGGAAAAAAAACCCAACAAAAGGGGTATTTTCATGCCTTGCACCAACAAGTACGTTCACATATCGGTAAACATTCTGAACGACAGGAACATAAACACTTACTCATTGGTAAATCTTTATTAAAAGAATAGGTTTTTCTAATTAGTGCAAACAAAAAAAATGCAGCTTTGTTATTTTTATATAGAAATGGCCACATTATAGACTGTAGCCAACAACATAAAGTGAAGCATAAGATCAACCAGCACGAGACTTGTGCCTCAATTCCCCGATTGTCAGTTTTTAATGGAAAGATTAGTTTTCTCCACTTGAAATTAAAGTGCAGTGCAAAACCTGCACACATCAGAGGCCACAGCTGTCAACATATACAAAGCAAACACACACTGTGCTCAGTTTTCAAAACAAGCAAGAAAAATAAAGATCGGGAGTTTCTGTGTTTCTGACGGTCAGAGGGCGAGAGGGGGAATTATAGCGCGACCATAGTCTTAGTAAGTAACGTTACTTTAATCATAATCTGATATCCCTCATCCTCTGCGACTATATGGCTGCACGTATTTCACTATAATATAGATAGTGTAGAGACTGAGACTGTTTACATGCAGCAGGGAGAAAGAGCCTGTCTCCTCCGTGTGCTGTAAACAGACACGCTGCGTCGTGTCTTCAGAGATATGAGATCATATTGGAAGTACTGCCGCGAGCATAATAAGCTACACGTGTTGCACAGTACTTAACACAGCCGCCGCTTTTTTCCACCACCTTTCTCCATCAGTGTCACAGGTGAGACTAAATCCGTAATGGTCCTTATAGCAGACCGAGTCTGACTGACAGGTGCCTCCCACCTCTGTGCCGACTGAGCGGTGCAAGCCCCCCCCCAACAACTTTATTTGAAGTTTTTCTGGTCATGCCTTATTTAGTGGAATCTGTGTGAAGGTAAAATGATCTGAACGGATCACACATGCCTCGTACCGTGACTACAGAGCTGCACAGTTCGGATTTTTATTTGTGTATATATATATATGAGATATTATCTCCCATCACAATTCATACTACCTGCTGTGAATTAGTGTGAATCACTGTGTATTTCCAGTGATGCTTCGTATGCAGCACTGGCCCTACTGCCGTCTTAAATTTATTTTTATGCCGCTATTCGTTATTAGGTCTGAAACTACCCTTCAGTCTTAACAACCATTCGACCATTGTCCTACCAACCCAGTAGTGTGGTGACAGAGTGGCAGTATGTTATGTAGCCAGTGGCTCCAAGTTTGTGCATTGTCAGGTTAGTGCCATGTCATACCACATCATGACTACCGGCTGCGTGGTAAGTTTTTCCACAGGTAGCTGGTGTACCGGTGAGTTGCTGATAGAAAGAAAACACTGTGTCAAATGCTGCAGGCTTATTATAGCTGATCGATATTGGCTTGCGAGCCATTTTTTTTTGCTGCTGACAGCTTGGCGCTTGCTATCTGGGTTGTGTCATGCCTCAGTCAGGTAATAGGGACTGAGGGAAAAATGCACACGTACACACACAGGAGGCTATACTGGTAGATATGCAACTACAGAAAATGTGGGATGTGTGTGTGTTTGCGTATGTGAGAGAGAGAGAGAGGGAGAGAGGCCCGCATGGGACAGATTGACAGATATAGCCTAAGGTGTGTGACAACAGATAGAAGAGTTGTTTTCACCTCTGAAGCTGTATTAGCGCAATTTAAAATGCAGTGCTCTGCACTTCTCACCTGCAGTTGTAAACAGCCATTCATCAAAACCTGTGAACGTGTTGTTATTTACCTGCGTCAACAACCGGATGAACTAATAAGATTCAATAAGAAGCAGCTTCATCCTACAATTAGCATAAAATTTCCAAAAATATGTGTTCCCGTCTGAGGTTATCTTTTGCATAATAACATGGTGCAAAAATGATTTTTGACATTTCACATTAATGTACATGATTGTTATTGATCTTAGAGACTGAGGTTAAGGTGTGTTTTTTTTTTTTTCTTCTCATATCACACTTGATTAAACAATATAGTGATATTGATACAATGCACCAAATGCAATTTTCTACCCAGAATCACAACAATATTGCCCATCAATGTCAAGGAACAAATGGAAAATGTTGACCACGGTAGTAAGTGATACTGATTGGGGCATTAGCACACCGTTTGGAAATATGATCCAGGCAATTCAGGAGGAAAGTCCATTACCCATGAGGACAAAATATATGAAATATATTACTTTGGCAGGACAGATGAATGGCATCATTAGCTTTTATTTCAGATGGTCTTTTCAAGAATTTACCCGCAACATTCATCATCAACATACATTACAATTGTAAAGGCCCTCAACCTCTTAATATGTTCTAACGAGCGGCGGAATCACGAGCACTCCTCATGCATAACCTTCAGAGAGCAATCCTTTCAAATTACTTTGCATTTGACAGTGAATTACTTCGGCAACACATTTCTAGATGAATTTAGGAATAAGATCGAGAGCATTTAATTGGAGATTGTTGAATGCACATTTTACATAATTCAAACATTTACTGCAGTTTCTTTGCCGGCATTAGAACATCTATTTGTATTTCTGAATGTTATTCCTATTCATTTAATATTAACAATAGATATTTTGTGCTATGTTCCCCGTTTCAGTGATTGCAGTATTGTTGTCAGATAATCAGTTACCACATTAGACATGCGTTATGGATGTCATGGATAGATCAACAAGATTATTGTTTTCCACTGTGCTCGGACTCTGTGTAGTCACCTTGCGTAGCTGTAGGTCACTGAGGAGACCTGCACACAACAGTACAAAGCAATCACGATACGAAGCCTGTGATTTTGGAGTCAGTGTTAATTACCTGCTTTGCAGTCAGTCCCACTGAGGTATTTTACAACAGTGGCTATCATCACCATATTGTGTAAACAGGTTTGCTGCTTTTATATAGGCCTCTTCGGCTTTGCATGCATTTTACAGCTAAATTCCAAAGCATTTAAAGTGAAACATATTTAACAGTGTGGAACACACTATCACTAGTAAGGCTGGTAAATTTCATATGGTCAGATGATTGAATCTCTCTTTGTGGGGACTGGTGCATAAGTCTTGTTGAAACGTTTTTTTTATGTCCTCCTTATAGGTCC
>JAOVVB010079529.1:0-13702 GCA_028570985.1 Heterobranchus longifilis
AAAAAGTTGCATATATCTCTGCAGAAAGTTGAAAAATGTTGCATGTTTACTTCACACGGGAGCAGCCGTTTTCCCCCCGTTGCCGTGGGAACGTTATGAAGTGATGTAATTACGTGACGTGAAACGTCGTCGCCTCGCACGAGAAGATAAACGAAACCGCGAAAGCTCAGAGAAAACACCACGATGAATAAAGCAAATCAGTCTCATTTACCAACAAAAATAAGTGCAAAAGATCGTGCAGAGCAGTTTCCTGATGTCTGACATGGAAGTGGGGGCAAACTATTTTGCGCTCCGTGCAGCCGTGTGTTGGAACTCGATGCTGGACGACCAGTTTATTACCACGAAACACTGGAGGATGTTTAAAGCAGCAGCGACCAAGAAACGAGCCAAACAGCTCACAGACACCGAGGCGTCGACATCAAAACAGCTGCAAAGTTTTGTAAGTTTGAACCAAGTTTATTAAGTTTAGAAAATAAAACAAGATAAGAACTAAAATATTCCAGCACTTTCTGTGATGTAGTTTGTTTATCACAGGAAGTCATGAGAAATGACTCTTTTACATGAAGGTAACAGCCGAGTTACAACAGGCTGTTGGGGGAATCACTTTTTTTTCTTTTTCATCAAATTACATGTTTTGCCAGCTCCTGCAGTTTTCACAAGTTCCCACAATTTTAGCAAATTCCCGCAATGTCACCGCATAAAATTGCATAAAAATCCCGCATATTCCATCACATTTTTTAAGAAAAGCCGCAGCATAATCAAGGATTTTTGCCCACAACAATCACAAAAAAACTCCATGTTTTTCTGGAAGGACAGTCTATGATACCGTCTCTTCAGACTTCGATCAGAAACTTCCCAGTAAAGGTACATTATCACTGGATTTCAAAATGGAAGCACCGAGGCACCAAATCAGAGCTGCAACTAACGATTATTTTCATTATCGTTTAATCTGCCGATTATTTTCTCGATTAATCGATGAATCGTTTGGTCTGTGAAATGTCAAAAAATAGTGAAAAATATCCATCGCAGTTTCTCAAAGTCCAAGGTGATGTCTTTAAATATAGATATCAAAGTTAATATGATAAAAAAACAGAGAAAAACCAAAAGATATTTAGTTTAATATGATATAAAACAGAGGAAAAAAATGGAAAAAAACAGGAAATCTCCATATTTGAGAGGAGGAAAAAAAACAGCATTTTCTGACATTTTTGCATAAAAAATTACTTTAACGATTATGAAAATAGTTGCAGATTATTTTTCTGTCGATCGACTAATCGATTAATCAATTAATCGTTGCAGCTCTAGAAATAAATACATTTCATACACATTTTAAATCCATGGTTTGTTGTGTTCTTTATCAGTAGTCTTTATCCATGATGTGTTTTTGTATGTTTGGGTCCCGGGGAGACACCAAATTTATCTTTTGGGTGTAAAGCTGAAAAAGTTTGGGAACCCCTGATCTAGACATTATTATATTATAATATTTTTATATATTTATTAATATTATTATTATTTCAGCAGGTGAGAGAACAGAAACAGGTTTGTTACCATCTCTGGGGGAACAGCGAGCAGGCAGCAGGAACCATGAAGACCAGACTTTAAAAAAAAGAGAAGACAAAAGTTACTTTTTTGCCACAATAAAAACACTCCTGAGAGTATTAAAATTGCTGTAGCCCCTCTCTACTTACAACACTCCCACCATCATGACTTGAATTGGTCCGTGGAGATACGTGATTCTCTGTGAAAAGACAGAAAGAGTTTGATGCCGGAGGTAAACTTCAGCAGGAGGACGCTGACGACGGCAACGGAGGGCTAACCTGCATAAACTTGTATTTTTCAATCCGCTGCATGATGATGGGGAGGATGACTGACAGAAGAGAGGAAAACAAGGTTGAGAGAGGAAGAGGATATAATATAATATTTATAAGATGAAACTTTGCATACTCATTCCTGGTGCAGCCATCGTGATCCGAGAGACGACCACCTGAGTGATGCCTTTAGCTGCTGCTTTCTACAGAAAACAACATTTAATGACACTTTATGAACAGTGAAGGACAACTATTGTGCATTTTTTCCATTTTCCAACATTAAACTAATCCTAAAGTGTCTTAAAGTGTGTCCACAGTGCTGACCTTAGAGTGGCCCAGTTTGTTGCCATCTTCATCTGTGACAGCAATGCCATTCAGAATTTCCCTGAAAAAAACAAAAAAATGAAAAATGAAGGTGAAGTGAAATGTTAGTAACAATCTGTTAGGTGGTGAATATTTTGTCTTCACCTCAGACTGAGCCTTAAAGGGATAGTTTGGATGTTTTGAAGTGTGGTTGTATGAGGTATTTATCCACAGTCAGTGTGTTAACGACAGTTTGGAGAAACAGAGTCCTGACATGGAAGATAAGAAATGTACTGCTGGACGGGGTCAGCAGCTAAAGATATGTTAGCCATCTAAAAAAAAGCCATACACTATATTTACAGTATTTTCACCTCTTTACCTTGGCGTCAGACAGAACTGAAGACGTTATATCGCTCTCTACAAAGCCACCAGACTCATTTCATAAAAACAGTCGTTTGACCTCGCAGAACACGGGAGTTGCCGGTCGACCGCTGCCTCGACTGGTTAGTTTGTTTGTGTGACTTTGGTGTTTTAAAAGGTTTGGGAACTAACAAAACAAACTAACCGATAGAGGCAGCGGTCGACCAGCAACTCCCGTGTTCTGCGAGGTCAAATGACTGATTTTGTCAAAAGGAGTCTGGTGGCTTTGCAGAGAGCGATCTAACGGCTTCAGTTCTCCGTTGTTCAGGGCTGTCTGACGGCACCGTATAACGTAACGTATAACGTAACTTTAACTTATTTTTTTAGGTGTCTAAAATAGGTTTTGCTGTGTGGCCCCGTCCACAGCTGTACATTGCTCAGCTTCTCTAATATTCAGTATTTGTTCTTTTAAACAGACTAGTATGTTATTTTATTTTTACCTTGACATGTTTCGACGGCTGACTTCCTGCACTCTTCCTCAGAAGCGTCACATGATGTTGCTGTCCCGTCAGCTGATTTCGATGGGTTTGGTCATCCTACCTATAGAGGCAGGATGACTATGCCCCCTGTTGTCCGATAGTTTATGTCGGACTGCATCCCAGGTGTGAGACAACATGTATGCCCCCTCATCCCGATATGACAATACAATAACATACTAGTCTGTTTAAAAGAACAAATACTGAATCATTCATCAAGTTTGGACTAAATGAACCTTTCTGGGCTGAGCTTCCGTGTCGGGAATCCTCCGCCAACTATCCCTTTAAAATCTTTCACGATCTTACACAGAAAATGTAACCGACACTGGGGCATAATATCTGATCTGAGAAGGCACTTTAATTTCAGCACACCACCTCACCATTAAAATCTGCACAACACGACATCACCCCCGCCTCCACATATAGATTTTTTAAACACAGCAGCACTTCTTACTGTTGCCTCATCATGGGGATGTTCACACAGTTGGCTGCCGCCACCGCCGCAAAAGGGACCCAGCGAGCCACGAGAGGAGGAGCTTTCTGCAGGGAGACAAAAAAACGTCATGATCGTTTACTGCTCATAGTCCTGAAAGGAGTAATGACACGAAGAGAAGACTCTTTCAAGAGATCGCAGAGAAATATTCATACAAAAAAACAACCTTAGTAACTTTTTCCAAAGCTTTCAACCTCATCTGATGTGTGTTTTGTTGTGTGTTTTATCTCCCTTGTATTTCCTCTGCTGTGCTCTTTATTTATGAAGCTTCTCAGAGTTGAAAATCACTCCTAACAGGCCAAACATTCTCAAGAGTGACACATTTTTGGTCCTAACTAAAAGCATTTTATCAACTTTCCTAACTTAAGAAATCCCTCTCATCTTGGCCAGGAAAGCTCCAGAGGTTTCTCAAGCTGTCGGAAGTTGCCAGGAGATGTTCTGCAACAGGAGAGATCTTTTGGGAGCACTTGATGACAATAATCTTCAAAAGAAGAAATTATTTTTGAGACTATGTGCAGATGCAGAGGAGAAAACATGCGTCTGCAGAAACCGACATCCTCACAAGAGAGCTTTGATCTCAGAGGAACAAACCTGGTTAAAGAAAGGCTCGGGCTGCACGATACCAGGAAAATATGCGATAATGTTATTGAATATTGCTAATGATAACGATATTACTTGTGATAAATAAATAGTCATATCAGTTCTGCCTTTCAGCTGCTTTCAACAAATTGCTTGTTGAATTAAAAAAAACTGTTTTTTTCTGATATTTCTGAAAACAAAAGGCACCATTTAAAAAAAGAATGATAGTTACATTTTAAAGAGCAGTTTTCTATCTCTCTCTCTCTTTCAACTAACTCAAAAAATCCCTGAGTGTCTTTCACGATATGTCGCAGTCTTCCGCGATGTGTTTATTGTGAAATTTGATATTGCAGTGACAAAAAAACATCTATATATTGTGCAGCCCTAATAAAGGCAAAATAAATAAATATAAAAGAAGAAGAATTAATGGAAAAACATGAAGTCAACCTTGTGCAGGAACAGTAGGAATACTTTGTACCTTTGTGTAGAGGTTGAGTCCGACTGCTGTTGCCAGCGCTGTGCTGGTGGCTGTGACGTAGGCGACTCCGATCTGCCTGACAGAAACAAGAAACGTGTTTCTCACACATGCAACACGACATTCCTGTCTTCATCTCTCTGTTAAAGTGGTGGCTTTTTGTCATTCAGACACACTGCAGGTGTTACATAAAGAGAGCGGTGTTAATGTTGAAGAACAGCAGCGAGCTGAAACGAGTGTTTTGGTTCTCTCTCAGGCTGCACTAGCGATGGATTTTAACAGTTATTTTTCATTGAAGTCTTAAATATATATACTTTTTTTACCATCCTCCCGCAACTGTCCTGAAATAAGCCGTCCCAAAATGAATGTGGACCGTCCCAAATTTCATATCATACACATCATTAGATGATCAGTCATCAGCATTTTTATTCATCTGAAAAGATTCTAAACTCGATGTAAATCAGTCAGGTTTGTTATTTATAATTTACATGTTTGTTTTGATTTTAACGTTAACTAAGTTAAATGAAAATATTAATCGTGTAAAAAGAAGCATTTGGTCTCATTTATATGCATATGGAATATGATGCCCTATGTCAAACTAAATTTTGTATAGGGCCCTCAAAAAAGTTAGAACCGACCCTGCTAGCTGGTGTTTTAATATTATAGGAGTTTTAGTTGTTTTTTCGACGACGGGACGTCCCCTGAATTTGCCGTCATTGTTGAGCCCTGCTTACTGTTGTGACTTTTACATAAAAGTGACTCAGGAGGACGTTACTGAGACCTGAGACCAACATGTTAAGAGTCAGACACGTAACGAGATGAGAAAGAGGCTGCCAGTGATTTCTTACTTGGGAGTGATGGGGGAGGCAGCGTTACGGTTTGTGTAGTTGACCAGAGCGTTGAAGGACTGATTGACCCACTGCCAGAACACCACGGCAGGAACTGTCCTAGAAAACACACCGTTATGAAACCTCCACAGCCCTCCTGTGTCAAACTGCAGCGGTGTGGTTACATGCAGCTCTACCTGTAGAACTGCAGCATGCAGCCGGTGATGGCCATGCCTCCGGGCACCTGGAACGACATGCGGCCGATGAGGTTCATGCGGTCTCCGGTGTCTGGGTGGAAGGCCGAGTCGTACAGCTTCTTGGCGTAGTAGAGCTGCTCCTCCGTGGTGCCGGGAGGGACGGAGCCGGCCCTACACAGCGCCAAAAACACACACACACACATTAAACACACCAACACATTTCCATACCATTAGATATCTTGAGGTCAAAGGTCAAAGGACCACTTTGAAAATGGCCATGCCAGTTTTTCCCTCGCCAAAATGTAGCCGGAGCGTTATTTAAACACCTTCCCGACAAGCTGACGTGGTTGGTACCAACGACGCCTTAGGTCGTCTAGTTTCTTATAATAACAATATCTTGTCCGTAGTTTTTAAAAAAAAATGAGCAGAACTGAGCCCGCTACAGCCTCTGAAAGACAGTAACATCGGGCAAGGATGGAGGCGTCCTAGCAGAGTTTACGAGAATCTGTATAGGATTAAGAAATCAATAAATATGTCCGTGTTTTTTTAAATTAAGGTATTGACTTTAATGTCCAAAATTATTGCAACAGCCCAACATATATTATGATTTAGGTTGTATTTTCACTTAAATTGCTATAAGATACAATATGTGCCTGTGGATTAGAGCTGCACAATATATTGTTTTTTTAAATTGTTTTTAATTGATGTCACAATATCAACTTTCGCAAAAAACACATCATGAAAGAAAGACACTATGGGATTTTTTGAGTTAGTTGAAAGAGTATTGGTAGAAAACTGCTCTTTAAAATGGAACTATCTCTTTTCTTTTTTTAAATGGTGCCTTTTGTGTTCAGTTGTGCAGCAGAAAGGCAGAATTGTTTAAGTAGTATCGTTCATGTTATTGCATATTTTCCTCATATCTTATCATAGACCTACTGAGGATCGTCATACTATCACAGTCTCTGTGTGACATTGAGTTTTCGTGCTTCTTACCTGCAGCTTTCTACCAAAGCTTTGGCCTCATCTAAGCGTGAGTCGGGTAAGAGCGCCGTCCGCCAGTCTGTGATGTTGAAGAAGTGTTTCAGCCGCCCCATAAACGTAGATTGATCCCATCGCGGCGCGTCGATGTCAAACGATGTTAGAGACATTGTGGATGTTAAAAAAAGAAGCAGTCCCAACTTAATGCATTAAAAAGTTCAAGTCTGTGGAAAACGTCCGTCT
This sequence comes from Heterobranchus longifilis, assembly GCA_028570985.1. Lineage (NCBI taxonomy): Eukaryota > Metazoa > Chordata > Actinopteri > Siluriformes > Clariidae > Heterobranchus > Heterobranchus longifilis. The sequence continues at coordinate 6,800 of JAOVVB010079529.1, forward strand.
GCAGTCGAAACCTGCAGAAAAAGAGGGGAATAATAATAAAACAATTATCGAAATGTGCAGTTGAAAATAAAGAAATGACAAACAGAGCAGTAACTGTAACTACAGTAACTGATCCAGAGTTAATGAATGAATTACATGCATGTCTCTTGTCTGTTTGTCACAACTTTGTGTATGTAGTTACGCCAGACAGACTGGTTTTAGCTGATGGAAGATTAACAGATTTTAAGGTCAAGGTCAGAGAGGGTCAAACTAATTTACCTCTGAAAGAAAAAGAAATTGGCAACTATTTGGATAATCGGTTAATTGTCTCTCAAAAAGGATTTGCTGCTTTTATTTGTCTTGTATGATAGTCAATTAAATATCTTGAGGTTTTGGAGTGTTGGTTGATCCAAAGAAACATTTTTAAATCGGGCTGTGACTAACGATTATTTTCATTATCAATTAATCTGCAGATTATTTTTTCGATTCATCATTTGGTCTATAAAATGTCAGAGAATTGTGAAAAATGTCCATTCCAGTTTCTCAAAGTCTAAATCGATGTCTTTAAATGTCTTGTTTTTGTCCAAAACCCAAAGACATTCTGTTTAACATGAAAGCAGGACATCTCCATATTTGAGAGGCTGAAAACAGCATTTACTGTCATTGTGCATGAGGAAATACTTTAATGATTAATGGATTATGAAAATAGTTGGTGATCGACTAATCATTGCAGCTTTATTTTGAAGACTTCGCCTATAGGGTGCTCCAGTTTGTAGTTCTAAATCTCGGAAATGAGTTAGAATTTCATCACTTCCTGTTCCCTCATCTGGAAGTCAGTGTGGTTTTTTAATGTGTTTTTTTTTAGATGTCTGAAATAAGGTCTGCGGTTAACACAAACTTCAGAGAGTTTAACATTTTGTTCTACGACATAAAACACGTCTGTAAATACCCCGCTTTAGAAGCTTTTACGTGTGTTTAAAAAGGCGGATGCTAACAAGTGTCTAAATGAGACTACAGAGGTTGTCGAGGACATTAAACGTCACTGTCAGTATAGTAGTGGTGACGGTGAAATGCAACCGTTCAGTGTAGTTTGTTTATAGCCTAACGTTAGCTTTTTACTTCTGCAGATTGCATTTACGCTTCTAAAATCATAAAAGTGGAGTTCATATGAAGAGATTATCTTAAAGACAAAACATGTAAGTATCATAAACTTGTGTTCTCCACAGAGATTATTTTCTGCAATCATCCAAAATACAATTAAAAAATCCCATAGACTTTTTGACGAGGTAACCATGGCGACGCTAACTTCCTGGTTGGACTACAGAAACACGTCGTCCTTCGACTCTGTTGCTTATCTTAGCTAACATAGCTCCAACATGAGTATTATTGATAACCTTATTGATTAGCTTACTGTGGAAACCTCTATGGATAATCTACATCATTACTTTTAGCGAAGTCTGAGTGGGAGTTTCCATTTGAAAAACCCAGAAAAAAACCCCCAGATACAACATGTCCCAGGGTTTTCCTATTAATTTGTAGAAATTTCATCAAAAACAAGTTTACGTAGGAGGATTGGCGCGGGGCCCCAGTATTAGGTAATAATGCAGGGCCTGCCTTAGTTTGGGGTGTATTGGGGCTTTAGGAGCCTAAACTTTGAGTTTATTAAATTTACTGTCATATAAGACAAAGAAATTCATCAAATCATCACATTTGAGGAGCTGAAACCACATAATGTTTGGAGTAAAAGAGAAAAGTATGTTTCCCTGGAGCCTGCTCCTCTTCTGGGTTTCAAGTATTTAAAACTTGTAGTTAAATCTTGAAATGTCAAAGTCAAGTTAAAAGTCTTGTCCCTCCTGAAGTTGAGCCTGAAGTCTGGTATCTGAACTACACTACAACATCTCTCCAATCCTGAGACGCTCAGCTACAGATCCGTCCATCAAGCCACTAACTGCAGCTACTTCAGCCTCTGGAATGCATTTTTAAGCGTTTGTTTTTAGCGTTTAATTGACTTCAGTACTGGACTCCAGTACTGATTAGGAAAACATCGGCATTGTACATTAAGAGCACAAGTCATGCAGTGATTACAGGTTTTAGGACATGCATAATAAATCACAACACCACAACACACAACACGGTGGACGGTGTGAAGAAAGACGAGGAGAGGGAGAAGCTAGCAGATGGGAAACACACACACGCACACACAAAAACACAAAAACAAATCTCAAACAATTATCCACAAAATTGCTTGGAAGTCATTACTGGGCATCATTATTGGTGAGGGGAGAATGCGATTGGCCTAGTATCAAAACAGATTTTATTTTTCCACACCACACCCACTCCAACCGGATGCTCATTACCCTGTTACTGAGCTCTTCAGGGGCTGGACCAATGGCGGACACTCTTTCTGAGAAGAGTTCAGAGGCTGGACCAATCCTGGGAGCTTTAACTGAAGCGCTGCAAGAGCTGGACCCGTCCTGGGAGCTTTTATTTACAGCGTGACGAGAGCTACACCAATCGAGTGAGCGCTTACTGGGAGCCTTAAAGGGATACTTCAGATTTTTTGAAGTGTGGTTGTATGAGGAGCTTCTCCACAGTCAGTGTGTTACCTGCAGTAGATGGAGGTCGGCACGCCTCCAGTCTGGAGAAACAGACAGGAGGACGGGCACGGAAGCTAAGAAATGTGCTGCTGTGGATGGGGGCAGCAGCTAAACGTGTTTTAGCCATATCAGTTTAAGTGTACGCGATATTAAGAATGTTTTCACCACTTTACCTTCGTGTCAAACAGCCCTGTTTAAGTTTAAACAGAAGGAACTGAAAGCAGTTCTACGCTCTCTTCAAAGCCACCAGACTCTTTTGACAAAAACAGTACTTTTACCTCGCAGAACAGAGGAGTTACTGGTCTTCCGCTGCCTCAATCGGTTAGTTTGTGTGACTTTGGTGTTTGAAAAGGGTCTTAAACTAATAAAAATAACAAACTAACTGATGGAGGCAGCAGAAGACCAGCAACTCCCCTGTACTACGAGGTAAAATTACTGTTTTTGTCAAAGTAGTCTGGTGGCTTTGACAAGAGCGTAGAACAGCTTTTTAGGTGTCTAAAAGCGTGGCCCCGTCCACAGCAGGACGTTGTTTATCTCCCGTGTCTGTCCTCCTGTCTGTTTCTCCAAACTGGAGGCGTGCTGACCTCCATCTACTGCAGGTAATACTCTGACTCTGGAGAAGTACTTCATACAACCACACTTCAAAACACCTGAAATATCCCTTTAAGGGCTCAGCTAATCCTGAGAACATTTAGTTGGGTTTGACAAAATCTAAGAACTTTCCCTGACAACTGATCAAAGGTTGGACTCATTTTTTAGTGCTTTGTTAAACATTGGACAGATCCTGGGAACTCTAACTGTAAGATGGTGATGGTCTAGACCAGTTCTTGGAGTTAAGGCTTATCAAGCATTCTTGACAAGTTTCTGATCACTTCTGAGTACTTTTCACTTAAATACTGAGTACTTTTCAATTAAATACTGAGTAATTTTCATTTAAATACTGAGTACTTCTCATTTAAATACTGAGTACTTTTTGGTCTAAGACTGTAGACCAATCCCAACGGTCATTTAATCTCTTCTAAAAACTGTTTGGGTTTGAAACTTTAAATTGAGGCATCACTCATGTTTCTGCAGAAATAACAGACCATTGGAATATTGCTACAATACAAATTATTCTATTGTACTAAATGATCAACTATCAAAGTATTTGAAGTACTGCTACTGCATATAACATTTAAACTACATCACATAACCTTACTTTCATGACAGACCTCATCAGAAATGGTTATGACTTTATAAAGATTTTACTTTTAAGTCAGATTAGACAAGTAAAGCCGGGCAGACTCTGCACGGATTATTAGTCTTCCCCGACTAATTTCAGGTCAGAAACTTTGTCCGACTGTTTAAAATTTGAGCTGTTTCTTTATAAACTGTAGTGATCTTGTTTTAGTATTACTGACGTATTATTTTACATGTTGTTGCTAAACGTTTTGACGGAGACTGAGCTGGGATGTAAAACTGGAACAGACAGATAAGACTGTATCGGCGTATTTTTCTTTTTTTCTTACTTTCTGTTAAAAAAACAGTGTCGGCCCAGCTTTAAACCTAATTGACTGTTCTTATATGTAGCAAGTATATTTATAAGGATATGTTTACAGTATAAAGTCGTTATTTTTTGTTTACAAGATCAGGAACACCAATCACCACAAACTAGAAAACATTAACTGTGGCTGGGAGCTACTTTACTATGTACAGTTGCCTTTTGTAAAATAATAATATTCTACTCTGAAAACAAAGACAATGGGTAGTAATGCAAGTTACTTTGTGGCTATCTGATCACTTTCTTTACTTTCTTTTTGCTGATTTTGTCAATGAAAGCAGCCTACTATGCAAACCAATATATATAAATATATATAAATATATATGCATTAAAATAAATCCCAGGATGAAAGTTGGTGAAGAACATGAGATGAAAAAATATTACATTAACAGAAAACTGAAATGCTAATGATGGTGACAGCATGCAACAACAACAACAACAACAACAACAACAACAACAACAACAACAACAACAAGACAAGTGAATACGGAGAGAAGTCAGAACTACACATGGATAACACATGGACAGACAGGACGGGTCCGAGTGCACTGATTGGTTCTGACGGGTTTATTGGGGGACGTGTGTTAGTCGGGGATCCAGTGACTGGATGGACATGCAACAGAAACCATCAGGAGAAATAAAGAAGTTATAACAGCATGAAACCATGACAACAGCAGAGACTGGTAATAATGAAATGCAAAAACAGTGTCGCAGTGACACAAGAGCTTAACTGAGGAAATATAATGAGGATGGAGTACGCATACACACACACACGCACATGCACACGCACACACACACGCACACACACACACACACACCATGGGATATGTCCAAATGCTTATAAATGAACAGAAGATCAATTTTACACGAAACTGTGGAATGATTTTGGAGATTAATTCATATACACATAATATGCACGATGGTTATGTGTATTTCTTTATGGAATGATTTCAGATTGTCGAATTTCTAACAAATATTATTACTAATTATGAGTTAATTAATGAATTACGTGACATGTGATGTTACAGTGAATGGTACACAGAGTGTATGTTGTGTGTGTGATGGAAAACATGGAGGTACACAAACTGCACTGTGAAAAACAAAACATGGTGAATTTGGGATGTAGACACACCTGGGGCAGGTAGATACAGTAAGAGACGGATATTTTTTTGTAGCTTTTAAAGTAACTTTCTACAGAAAGCCGTCTACGGACGTACTGTTTACATATACCTACTGTTTTTATTTATTTGTTTATATATACTTTTGTGTTCTTGTTATGCACCATATCTCCAGTACAAATTCCTTGTATGTAAAAAATACTTGGCAATAAAAATGATTCTGATTCTGAAAAATATGACAATATGGTTTTTAGAATAAATGAGAATGTCTTGGAAAACTTTAGGAATTACTTTAGGAAATGAATCCATCGTAAAAACAACATAGCAGCATTTTGAAAATCAAATCCTTAAATCTGTGATGAATTACATTTTGAACAATTTACAGATTACACGAAGTGTTAGTGAATAAACTAAACTTATAGCGGCTTAAAATCCTTTATTTTAAGACCATAAGAGTAAGACATAATTTATCTGAATATATTTTGGAGAATATTCTACAGTACTACAATGTTTTTGTTGATTTCTTTCCATTGATGAATGCATACTGTGTTATTTTAAGTTTAGTAGTAATATCATATAAGTCGCTACGCTGATGACACCATGATTTATAAATAGATTTTCTATAAATCCTACAAATGCCCACAAAACTTTAACTGATGGACAGATTTGGAAATCACTGTTTGAGGTTTTAAAACCTGATTTTGCAGCGAGGGCTGAGTTTTCTCAGGTGTTCATATTCCAGAGGGTGAGTTTATAAATGACGACGTAAAGTAGCAGCAGCATTAACAGTTGAGGAGAGAGGACGACGGGAGGGTCGAGCTGAGAGAGACAGAGGGGAGGAGGGAGGAGGGGGGAGAAAAAGTGAGGGGAGGGATGATAGAAACACACGTGTGTGGCATGTTTCTGTGCACGTATGTGTGTGTTTTATGGTCCCATTCACCACTTATACAGTCACACTCATTCATACTGGTTTCACTAAATGTCTGAAAATGCAAACATTAAAATGTTTGAATCATTAACACGGTCCATCATATCTATTTCTAATTTCTTTCATTGAATTAATTAAGTACAAAAAGGAATGTTAGTTAAGGAAAGGAGTAACAACTTGTATATTAGCTTGAGAAATTACATTAAAAATAAATGTTTTTCCCCTAAAGGACAAAGTGTCAAATCAACAAAGACAAAGAGGACACCACAAAGATTAAAGGCATCATCATGTTAAACGACCAGCAGTAAATATTTCCTAACTTAGTTTCCTCACAGTTCTTTCTGTAAGAAACGTTTCTCCTTAGAATCAGAAGTTAACTGAACGAGCCCGTGTGTCCACCTGGATCTGTGACTTCTTTCACATGTTTCACGCTGAAGTATTTTCTTTTAGCACCAAATCAAAAACACAAATTGCTTTGCAGCTACTTTACAAAACGCAAAACATAAAAGCAGCTTGTAGTCAAAGAGGAAAATTATTGTTCCATCAAGGAGTTATTGAGAGTTAAAGATGAAAACGTTCTGCAGTGTGTTCGCCTGATTGACAGGTCTTTCCACCAATTTATATTTTCTGTGTGTGTGCGAGGTGCGTGTGATGTAAATATCATCATTACCATGACAGCGACCCGACTGCAGACCCCTATGTGGTCGGTGCTCGTGCTGCCCAAAAAAAGTGCATCCTGTA
>JAOVVB010079540.1:0-13702 GCA_028570985.1 Heterobranchus longifilis
AGAGCGTTGAGCTCCAGGTTGTTGTGGCTGCACCACGACACCAGGCCGTCAATCTCCCTCCTGTAGGCGGACTCATCCCCATCAGATATGAGTCCGATTGGGGTGGTGTCATCTGCAAACTTCAGGAGTTTGACTGTTTGGTGCCTGGAGGTGCAGCTGTTGGTGTACAGGCAGAAGAGTAGAGGGGAAAGAACATGGGCACCGAATGGAAGCAGACAGAGATCTCCAGCAGTACGTAGCAAATCGTGACGCTTTGGCGGCTGATGAAAACGCTCTTTATATACGGTCTATGGTCTATACAGTCCAATCACGTGTCGGAGCATAAAGAGGCCTCAGGTCACCTCACTGTGTTGCTTTGTTATCTTTTAGTATTTGTGCACTGACTTCATCATTACATCCCCACGACAGTCTCTTACTGTAGTCTCTCTCATTTTACTTATCAGTGCAATTACTGTGAGTTTTGCAAAAATAGCAAACATTTGTGTATTTGTATTCTCTAACAATACTGCAGTTTACAGTTTCACTCTGAGAAGCTGGTTGTGAGTTTAGCCCAGTTTGAGCTCATTGGATAGACGTGTGCATTGTGCAGTTTTGACAAAATGGCTAACTGATTTCAGTTGCAGAGACGGGCCGACACACACACCTGTCTGTCCACACAAACAGGTGGAGACAGAGCAACACTTTCTGCAAAAATGTAACACATATGACGATATTAGGATAAAGTTGTTTACAAAAATGAAATGTAAAGTCTCAGATTGTGATGCATTCTGACCAGAGTAAAATGCAACACACAGTCAGCACCACAGAAGCTGTAGTTCATCTCCTCACATTCCTGCCTTTTTATTTACTGCATCTGTTTTTGTTTTGTTTTAATTATTTTCTTTTACATTTCACAACTGATCATCTGATACTCGATACTTTGTATTAATATATATTACAAGCGCGCACGCACGCACACACACACACACACACACACACACACAGCATCTGTTTATTGTTTTCAATCACTTTCTTTCATATACATTTTTTTATTTTCGTCCTACTCAATTGTACATATTTCTTCTTGTCATTATTGAATTGAACTTCATTATATTTGATGCTTTGGCAATATTGTTCACCTGCATCCACACCAATAAATCATAGAGAGAGAGAGAGAAACAGAGAGAGAGAGAGAGAGAGAGAGAGAGACAGAAAGAGAGAGAAACAGAGAGAGAAACAGAGAGAGAGCAAGAGAAACAGAGAGAGACAGAGAGAGAGAGAAACGGAGAGAGAGAGAGAGACATACACACACACACAGAGTCTCGGGGCTCCAGCAGGGACCAGGCAGTCTCTGGAACAGTGTACCCAGACTATGGACGTGATATTCCGGGCTGCTGTCGGTGGAGTGGCGGGGGTCAGGCAGGGAGCCTCCATGTGTCCTCTCCTCTCTGCTCCGTGTCCTCTCCTCCTCTGAGGGCAGCGGAGGAACTTCAGCGGCAGCTCCGGAGCAGCGCGGCCGGCCGGGAGGCGCAGGCTGGCGGGGTGTGTTTGAGGGAAGATGCGGAGCAGACCGCTGCTCACCTGAACTTCCTTCCTTCCCGGACCTCGTCTCTTCAGCAGAATGTCCCGGTGCTCCCCCCCCACAGCCAGTCAGAGCGCGGAGCCGCGGCGGCAGCGGGCAGCGCACGCAGCGGGCACAATGCGGACTTTGTGCCCGGTGTGAGCGCAGCAGTCTGCGGACAGACAGACTACATGTGCAGCAGCAGGACTTTGTGTCTCCATGAAGGTAAGAACACTGGCCTGCTAATTATGTCTTCTGGTAACCTATATCTCATTGTTATTCCCAATATTATTTTTTATGTTCACACATCATTTTCACCGGAACTTCAAATATAATTCTCAGAGTAAACACTTAGAACCAGAAATAATAAACGGACAGACCTGCACAATTCAGGATTTACTCCATTGTAATAATGTATAGGCTTCACTTTTCCCCATTAATACCACCACACATTACCACCACACATTACCACCACCATACTACCATCCTACACACACTACACACTTCATCTTCATTAGGTGTGAAAGCAACAACAACAAAAAGCAACAAAACAGGCACCTGTCTTCATGGACTCTGCTCTGAGAAACAAAGCACACAGACTGAGGCAGTGCTGCTAAAAAACAAGCTGTGACACACACACACACACACACACACACACACACACACACATATATATATATATACACCTGCTCCCCTTGAAAGACCACACACACACACCTGCTCCCCATTGATCTATGACCCCCCTTACAGGCAATTACAGTATGCGCTGACACAGAAGTGCGTGCACACACGCACACACCAAATCCAAACAGCGTGAGCAGGACGTGCGTGAAATTTACAAGGAAAACACGTGAAGCGGCAAATCACATGTTTGGGATGGGACCAAACAAATAAAGCATGACAACCCAGCATACTGAGAACTTATCATACTGTACAGAATATTTACTCTTAATAGACAAAAGGACAGCCTTTTGTCAGGGGAAATTCCCGCTCATTTACTGTACATTGAAAATAAAGTGCTTCTCATTTATCTGAATACAGAGCGGTAAACACACCTCTGCCTGCTGCAACTGAGGTTGTTTGTCCCATTTTGCCCTGTCAACAAAAAGACGTGATAGCTGGGCGCATTTACTTTTTTGTTGTTATGAACAAGGCTATTCTAACAACTAAATAGCTACAGGTTTTTGTGGTGCTCAACACTCTTTTTTTTCCAACAGCCTCCGTGCCGTTATCGCACTTTTCACCACGCTGGTTACAGAAAACCTTATCCTATATGGATTTATTCATTAAACTGTAACATACTGGTGGAAATTGAAGTGGAGGAGAAATGAGGAAGTGTGTGCATGGGTATGTGCACACGCCCCTCCACACAGATAGATATGACAGTAACATGTCAAGGGAATGTGTGTGTGTAGATCATGCACTGGTGCTCCGTGTTCAACAGCACATTGCTCACTGTCATCTGGACTCTCTAATTTATTGCAGTTCGTCCAGCCCCTCAAGCTGTGAATCACGCTCCTCAAGCACTGATTGGTTGTTGTCCAACTCCCAGGAGGTCAGGGTGGATAGACTGCACGTCTTTAAAGCACAGCGTTAAAAAAAAAAAAAAAAAATGGGGCTCTAAGGCTACGTTCACACTAAGGCTGGGCGATATGGCCAAAATCTTCTGTCCTGATATAAGTAATTTCATATCTCTATAATGATGTATATCACAATATAGCATGTTTTCTGGAAATAAATTAATAGTCTTTATGAAACTCTTGGGTGAATTAAATACTTGACAAATTAAAAGTACTGATTATTTTCTCATTTTATTAAAAATTTTAGTGCAAAAGAACATAACGTGCAAGGATCAGAATGTAAAGCATTGGTCCTAATGACGTAATGCAGTTCAACCACTGGTTTTTCGACATTGCGATAAAAACGATATAGAAAAATATACACAATAGACATTTTTATATCGTTTTGATGATATATATCATCATATCGTCCAGCCCTATTTCATACTGACAGCCTTAGCGCTCTATTCTGATTTATTGCTCAGATCTGATTTGTGCTGTTTGGCTGTTCGCATTACTTTTTAAATAAAAAAAACAACAAAGACGTCACACGCAGCACGCTGTTGTATGGAAGTAAACATGGAGGTCACTGAAGTCAGCGGTTACGGTTTCATTTATAATGAATAATTTATAATTTATGCAGTAGAAACCAGCAAATTTGTGAGCAGATGATAACGAGGACGAGGATGAGGAGAAAGCGAGCCGCATTTTTGATTATGTCTTTGTATGGAGCAATAGCTGCTAACGTTACTTCTGTACGGAGGTGTGTGTGTAGATGCTGAGTCGGAGCCAGGAGCAGTGGGATCGTGACGCGAATGGCTTCACTGAAAACAGATTTCATCCAAAATTTCAGGATGTTATGGGCTACTTTTAACAACATCTGTCAGCGCGTCTCCCTGAGAAAACGTGCAGGAGTTGGGTTGTATTGGCTGGCAACGGGGGCGAGTGTGTGAGTGAGTGATCTGTATCTGATTTAGGACCACATATGAAAGTGGCCCGAATCAGAATTGAAAAGATCTGATTCTATTTGTGCTGTTCACACTGGTATGAACAAATCTGATCTGGGCCACTTTTGCCTGCAGTGTGAACGTAGCCTAATATATTGATATGTTGTTATAAGTTTTGAGTGAGATGTTTATGACTTTTATATGTTACTTTCTGTCAAAAACAATGCTGCAAAATGAGGATGTTTGGTTACAAAGCTGACCAAAAACCCACACACCACGAAACCAAATCATGTGTCAAATGGTTGAATTTTTATTGCACATTCTTGGTGCGTTCCATTTGAACTGGTGAAGTTCCCAGTTGGAGATTTCAACTGGAACGCCCCCTGAAATCGGATTTTTGACTTGGAAAATCGGGAGAACCTCAGGAACTTCACCCTCAAAATCCAACATGGCTGCTCTGAGCATCAGAGCATCTACTATAGTAGTAATATCCTGTTTATTAGCACTTGTGTCTCATTAAATCAGCTGTGTCTGCACAAAATAACACATAATGCATTGTTATCAACTGCTATTGCTAACAATGGCTTAACCTGGAAAGAGCAAACCCCCACCCCGTTAAATAATGATTTACCGACTTGTACTGGAATGCGGTCATGAACTCCGGTGTGACGTCAGTCCCGGCTCCGGGCTCTGACATCCGAGGTAAATAGAATGCAGCATCTGTTTCGGTCTATATTGTCTGCAGCTTCTGTCCTTTGTGGGATTTTAACAAAAATGTGAATCAACCTCATGTACAGTAAAATAAATCCTCTCAATCCTCTTTTTTTTTCACATTAAATGCTGGAGCTTCAGGAAATTAATCAAAGTAGCTCACAGGGACTGTTAAATGTAGCTAATTTTCATTTATCCCTATTCAAGTGACAATTGTTAGAACAATGACACACTATGGTAAATTCTCGGAGGGCTAACTTTGAGCCAAAGATAAAACTGGTATGGTTTTAAGCGGTTTAATACTTTGGAAGTGAAGTAAAAACCACCCCCTTGGCTGGATAGTTGAATAGTCTGAGCCAAATCCAACAAGGTTTTTTTTTTTTGTCATGACGTGAATTTCCCTCAGATGATTTTTCTTTGCCTTAGACCAAAACATAAATACACAACATCTGAAGATGATTTTGAAGTTGATTAGATTTTGAAGTTAGGATAATGTCAAACAGACAGTAATTTACTGAGCTAGTTGAGGTCAACTGATTTTCCCTCAGCATTGAAAATTTACATTTAAAGTGAGACACAACATTCTTTTTTTTTTCATGCACTGGTCAATTTTGAGATTCTGGGATATTTTGCTTCAATATCTAGTGGAAAGAAAACATCCAAAATACACATTTAGGTGTTTATTTTGCTGCACTTTCTCTATTTGTGTCTGTAGATTTCTCCTAAATTCACCAACATTTAACTAATTTGCATATAAAATTTCACGCAACTTGTAATACAAAAAAAATATTGTCTTATGGTAATGTAAGTAATCAATTGGGGAAGTTTCACAGTAATATCAATTAAAATATTTACCCTATCACCTGTAGTGTCTCCCCCTAAGCTGCTTTTTCCCAACCCTGTATTTTATATGCTACTAATTTGTTCTGACGATTTTGATTGGCTGGATCTGACTGATAACTTTTATGTTGTTTTTTTTTTTTTTACCCAGACCAGATGTAAAAGTATGAATGCAAGAGTTGAGAACACTTAAAATATAAATATTAGAGAAACAACATTACAAACAGCTATAGGATCAAAGATCATACTGCAAAAAAAAAAAAAAATGACTGCAGCAATACTGATTTCTTCGTACAAGCAGCTTAGTACAACACATACTGTTCCAATCCTTTTAAACAATTACAGCACTTTATTCTACAAAACATGACTGAGACATGATACACGATCTCCTCTAGATAATTCTAATAGCGGAAATGTATCAAATAGTCGTAAATTAAGTCCCTCTGCTTTGATTTATGACAAATAAAGTGGCAGCATCGACATCAGCATCCCTCCGTGAAACATAAGGAGCTGTGACAGACAGGAAGAAAGGGTGCGGGGGTGAAAAGAAAGAAAAAAAAAAAAAAAAGAACACGAGAAAAACAAAGAAGTTATGGAGAAAAGAAAAGTGAGCATGAGGAGGAGGAGGAGGAGAGAAAAGTGATGGAGATAAAGGTTGTGTGGAAGAGGAGGAGAAAGAGGAGAAGCAAGAGGAGGAGGAAGGCTTGTTCACACTGCGCCGCCATGCCGACCTTGCATACACACATATTCACACACAGTGCAGGCTGCAGATATTAATAACTCCTTATTAATATTCATCTGCAGTGGAGAGATGTGAGGCCAGAGTAACCCAGATACGAGCCGTCTCTCTCTACCTGTCTCGCTCTTTGCGTCGTTCCTTACATCTAATGCTCATGATCTCCATTAGCTGACACTTTTATCCAATCTGCTGTGATTGAAACAGTATAAACAGCTTCTGGTTCTGCAGCATGAGGGCACCCTGAGCTACAAACACTGTGGGATAGGTAGGTCAAAAGCAAAAAAAAAAAACGCTTAGATCTCTCAATTCCTTTGGCGAAACAGGGGACATGCATTGTTTGTTAAAGGCCTTGTGTTGTAAAAGTGAGATTTCCATGTTTTTATTTATTAGAAAGCAGGTCTAGGTGCTGTATAAATACTGTGAAAGTATTAAAAACGCTCAATTCAAGGAGAAATGCACACAGCCCGTATTCAGAAACTCTGCCTGGCAGGACTTCCGTGAAGTTGTGATGTCACAACTATACTATATATATAGGTAGAAAGTGCCACTACTGACACAAAATAAAACCCCTCACTCTTGCCTCCTAACCTGTCCCTTACAACCTCTAGCGTGCCAGTATGTCACCAGGGTGTAGAGAACGCCTTGTGTATGTCTAGACTTGCGACCGCTCGCCATTAATGTTATATTATATTGCAGCCAGTGTTGTCTGTACATTTAATATCCAGGAATTCACATTATAGACATCACACCTTTAACAATTTGGCCACACAATGGTCGCGGTCCAGCCACATACTATGTTTCCACCTAGTCTTGTTTGAAAGAGACCTTGTCCCGTCCCAAGCTTCTGCGCAGAAACATTCACAATGTTCTTAACAACACTAAAGTAAAATTATGATCTTATGAGAGCCAAAGTTTAACAGCCTTGATGGTATGACTCTCACATGCTGAACAACAGCGGCGCAGCCCCCCCCCCCCCCACCGCACAGTGTAGTATGCGACTCAGTGGATCAGTGATTCGCACCAGTAAAGCGCCGTAGCGAGCTTGGCTTCTCATGCCTGCTTCATTGCTCAACCTCACACGCCATCATCACTGTACACCAAAGCTTGACGATGCTTAATGTTTATCTTCTGTGGGCCAGTGCTCACCAAACATGGTCGTGTTGCAGACAAGGTATGCAGGTTTCAGGCCCGGCAGCATCTAATCTAGTGAGCTGGTTTGATAAAGCTTTATTATCAGGTGTTCTGGATGCTTTCACGTACTGTGGCACTCAACGGCCACTGGTGTAGTCGAGGTGACATACCGTCTCTTACATGGCGGATGTCAAAGATATGTTTCCACCAGCTGTGGTTTCCAGGCCTTGTATGGTCAAGAGACCCGGAGGGCTGCTCAGAGTAGATTTGATTTTCTGGAAAGTGAGATGATTTTAATAGAAGAATTGCATATGTTTTTGTGAAGGGAAGTATATTCATAATGAATGTGGAGAGGTGGCTAATTCCAGACGTGTTCTTGTTATCAGGAAGGTGACAGAGCACATGCAGTGATGGTGCTATATAAATACTGTGAAAGTGTCGAAACGCTCAATCCACGGAGAAACGCACACAGCCTGTATTCAGAGACTGTGCCTTTAAACGAGCCGTCAGGACTTCTGTGAAGTTGTGATGTCACAACTATACTATATAAAGTATATAGAAAGTGCCACTACAGTGCTGTTCCAGTCATTTCCCAGCTGCAGTGATGGTGCAGAGACGCAGAGAACGCAAATGCAGAAGACCGACCAAAAAAAACACTGACCAATCAGAGCACAGTGGGCTTTTTCGGGAGGGGGGTGAGAAGAAATTAGTCTGGTGTGATGAATCAAAAAACTCTTAAAGAGGGTTAGGTACCGTTCACATTTGAACCAATACCAGTACCCAACAGTGCCTTTTTTCTGTACTTTATTCTCTCTGTAATAACTGCAAATTTTTATTTCAGTTGAAAAAATAAGTCAACACTTTTTCCTAACACTGTTAGAGCTGGGCGATAAATCGATTTTAGCAATTAATTCAAATTTATGGTTTAGGTTGATTTCTAAAAATGAAAATCGATTTTCAACTTGGTTAATTATGGAACAGAACCCCCTAAGCTCCCGTAGTTAACAGTAACGTAGTGTCGGTGATGTGTGTGCGTGTGTGTTTATTTCGGTGCTCTGCTGCACAGACGGATGAAACATTAAGTTGTTAAATGATACTCATTTAGCGGCTGGCTAGATAGCAGCTAAACTAGCTCATGCTTTAGCTTTGGAAAGTCACGTCACCAGTAGTCTTGTGTAGCCAGACCTATCTCGTTACTATGGCAACCTTTGCAGATGGACACTGACACACAAAGTGAAGTGGCTTGCACTTTATTAATCCTGTTATGAAAATTCATCTTTGTTCGTTTGCTTTTGTAATCATTTTTATTGTCAAAATAAAAACAAAACTCCTTTGGCTTTTGTAGTTTGTAGTAAATCGAGTGTGTTGTGAAAAAGTTGGAGATTTTATTTTTAGGCCATATCGTCCAACTCTCCACCTAGTTTTGTTGCCTAAACTTGCATTTTGTTTGAATTTACAAAACTGCAAAAGTGCGTAAAAGTGACGTCAAGCGGTCCTGAATGCGCAGTGGTGTTCAAATGTAACTAATCTGTGGTTTGTAGAAACGTACAATGCCAACATTTATTCAGCCCACTAGGTTGTTATTTTTAGGCTTATTTTGTGTTGATAGTGAAGTACAGGTTGTGAGTACATGGAATGCATCACAGCTAACCAAGTCACCCGACTGAGCTTGACCTTTAACCTCCTCGCTGTCCATTTCCCTCAAGCTAACTGCTGTTTATTTAAGACCTGCCCGGCCTCCTCAGCCTCGGAGGTCCACCGTCAAACCGCACCTGATTTTTGACAAACGAGTGAACACAGAGTATCTACCCTTTTATCGTTTCCTCTGCAGGATGAAACTGTGTTTTATTTGAACTCATATTCCAAACTTCGTCTTTCCTGGATGTAGCACTCGAACACAGCAGCACGAGTTTGAACCTCGAACGGTATCTGTTGATTCTAGTTCCTGGCTGACCATAAACATGTAAGTGGATCTTTACAACCACCCAAAGAGAAACAGAATGTCACTCAAGCAGAGTTCAGCAAATGCGTCCAATCTCCCTGGGGTGTAATTGGATTGTGCTTGGCCTGCTTTGGGTATCCACCAGGTCCTCTTCAAATAGCAGGTCATGTGGCCAGCGTGACCTTTTCCATGAAGAGATGTAGGTGGGGAGCTGTGCTGTGCCGGAGAAGCACGGTGAAGCAGAGGGAGGCCACACCGCTCTGTGCAGCACAGCGGTGTGGGCGTGTGTGTGGTCCGTACTTGTGCATGTATCGATGAAAAGGGCACGCAGATATATTAACGCTCAGTGACATGAAACGTTATCAGAGGGGAGCTGGGAGGGTAAAGTGATCACGAAAGGGCAACAGGGAAACATATAAAGAATCTCACAGATTGTTGAAGACAATATAAGCAGAGATTTGCTGTAGATTAAGACTATAAAGTAAAATATACCATGAAATATATGTTAAACGTACAATATGTAATTTTCAGCCGCTATAGGGGTCTTGCAATCAAAAGATGGAGCAATGCCGTCATTGCAGTCAGCTTCTCCCGGTTAGGATTCCTTCAGTGTTCATCGTCCAAGATGTTTTTTACTGGGAGCCGAATTATTCACCTCCTCTCCAAAACAAATGGACCAGGTGATTTAAGCCAGTAAAAACACTGAATAAAGCAGTTTCATGTTAAAAATCAGTGTCGGTTGTGGTGCTGCTTAACGATCCAGAAGATTTTTTACCAGGAAACGAATTATCCGCAGACGCCTCCTACTCTCCAAAACAAATGGCTAGAGCCTGACCGATATGTGATTTTTGAGACAATACTGATTTTAGAGGGGGAAAATTCACCAATTACAGACATGGCGGTTGAATTTTTGAGCTGGAATGAAAATAGACCTTTTATATGCGGATTGTGCACCGACATGACTATGCAATGGCTGCTTTATTTAACAAATAACTTTATTAAATAATATTTAAGATACAGTATTATACATTATACATACAATGTATTACACTGTCAAACAATTCTAGAAATGAACACTGAAAAAATAAAGAAAGAATAAAACTAAATAGCTAAAAAAACATCAGTACTGTATGTACAGTATCAGTCAATTACTGACCATTTAAATTAAGAACTATGTAAAGACACCATTTCTAATTCACCCCAAGCATCATTTTCAGCATTATATGTTCTGTAAGTAAGTTTGGTAACACTTTATATGAAGGTGATGTTTATAATGCATTATACGCATATTCATAAGACATTGTAATTCATTTACAAGGCTTTATAAAACTCTTTATAAATGTTTACGATCATGCATGACTACTTCTAACAAGGTTTATAAAGTATTATAAGTGGTGGACATAATGTATTATAAGTTCAGCATTCATAATGTTTTATAATGTTTTATACCTCCATGCCACAATGACAACAGTGTTTGAAAGAAGACTCTGAGTCTTGGCTTACATAGCGTGTAAATGAGAAGTTGTGTGTTTTGGAAAATAAAGAATTAAAGACTAAATATTTATTTTTATCTTACACTTTACTTGCAGCCAGCACATACTGCTCTTGAGTCCTCATATTTATTTTATAGTATCACACATTTGCTAATAACCTTATACAGTGCTGCTACTTTACTTAAAGCTCACAAAGACATGCTATAGCTTATTGTTGATGTTTATAAGAAGTTCTCTATGTGTCTCTATAACTGGCTAAAGATCTGCTAGTTATAATGTGCTGTGTAAGCCAGGACTCAAACACTGTTGTTGCTTTGGCATGGAGGTATAAAACATGAATGCTGAATACATTTTGTCCACCACTTATAATACTTTATAAAATTTGTCATGAATGATTAGAAACATGTATAGTATATCGTTTTATAATGCCTTATAAATGCATTATAATGTCTTATGAATGTGCTTATAATCCATTATAGATATGACCTTCAAATAAAGTGTTACCAAAATGTTTCTTATTGGCGCATATCGGACAACATATACGCCGATACCAATATGTCTGACAGGCCAATACTGGCTGATTATATATACCAATATATTATATATATATATATATATATATATAATATATTGGTCTGGCTCTACAAACGGACCCTAAAACAGGTAAAAACACTGAATAACTTAAGATCCAGACGTCCGATGACTAAAATCCGTCATCCGGTTAAAAGGTGTAGTTAAAAACGTCCAAGATATGAAAAAATGTATCGCAAAAATGTAGCTTACAACTGGATACAAAGACAATTTATGACAGCTTCTGCAGACAACCACAACAGGATATGACACCATTGACAGGCGACAGCGACCAAAAGACACCATGTCCTTGATTTAAATTACAGGTTCCTCTGGGTTTGAAAATTGTTGGAAACATTTGGGATAATGTAACAACTCAACTAAATATATAACATTGGTCCAGTCGTTTTTAGACATTTTAATGCTGCATATTATATTTAATGTACCCAGTAAAAGCACACAAACAGTAAAACCCTGCTCCATCTGCCCGTCTGATAGGTAGGAGTGTATTTATAAAAGCGCAGAGGGAATTGTCATCTTATCTTAGCCATTTGTCAGCTGTGCGACAAGAGGTATTTGAAAAGACAACAACAAAGCTTAACGTCAGAAATGGCAGGCAAAGGATCCTGTTGAACTGCTGTGAGAAGAAAAGGAAAAGAGAGAGGGATAAAGAATGGTACTGGATATATATCAGCTATATATATATATATATATATATATATATATATATATAAATTGTTAAAACTGAGCGAGAGCGGGGAGCGAAGGCTCATATACGGTGCTGCTGCTTTCCTTAAAAGGCCTCAGTTGTCAACTTTGAGTTTGCTTTGTAATTAATGATACACTACACCAGTGAAGCAAGTGTTAATTTGTCCCTAGACGGCGTCGGCCATCTTGTCTTGCTTTGTCATACTGTATTAATGCACTTGTTCTGTCACCTCCACTTAATATTGCTTACTCACGAAATATAATTATCCACCTTCCAGTCTTTTCTCTTCACACGCCTTTTATGCTCTGCACACTTTTTCACTCAATGATTCTCAAATTCGTCTCATTTCGTTTCTCTAACCACCCCCAATCCATCCTCCCTTTCTACACTTTTATCTCCCTTCCCCTCTGTTTCCTTCGCTCCTTCCTTTCGTCTGTCCCACCCTTTTTCTTCCCTCTCTTTATCTTGTTCTCTCGCCGTTTCCTCCCTCTTTCCCTCCACTGTTTACAATTTGCCACTCTTCTCCTCCTTCCTACCACTCCCTTCTTTTTCATCCTGCTGTCCCTCCCTCTCTCGCCCAGTTTAGTCCCAGTAGACAAACTCCTTATCCCTTATCACCCCATATGTCGAAAGCATGACCCCGAGATCTCTGAATAGAAGGACCATTTATGGTCATGGGAAGGGCCCTAAAGACAGGAGGGAGCCAAGCAGAACGGTAACAAGGAGAAACTTGCTCAAGAAAAACGCTCAAGATTAACTCGAAAAGATGGGACCAAAGCATAGACTGTGTAAAAAGATGGACAGAGCTTCCGGGCAAAGTGAAGCCAAGGTGAAAGTACCTTAAACCGGCATTCTTTCTAATGACCTGCAGGGGGCGACTCCACTGGCTCCAAAAAGATGTCCGGTTGTATACAAGTCAATGAGAAAATGAGGCTACTTCTCACTTGATTTATTACCTCAGTAAACTGTTTCATACTGAGTTTATGGTCTCAATCGCCAGTTTCAAGTCTTCTTCAATACAGCATGTTGTTCATTTTGAAAATTATGGTCACACTAAGAAGAAAATAGACGATAAAGCAGCGTATGCTTTAGGGCGGGCAACAACTTGACCTGTCAATCAAAATAGAGGCTTTAGCAATGCTAACCAGGCCCTGTGTAGAGGCAGAGACAGTGGATAAACCGAGACCCCCCATCTTGGAGTCATTTCCTGTATCTGTGTCACTACGGCCCCGCCTCTTTAGGAGACTAGAAGCCGTTCTGAATGTATTGATTCCAATGGAAGAAGGGAACGTGAACACAGATTTATGATCGATACTTTCGCCCCATAGTCACCAAAGTAAATATTGGACCTAGCCACGTATCTCCTGAATATTCTGACACTAAAATTAAATTTTTCAGATGGACAGATCAGGAGAAAATTAACTTTGTTTGTCTTAGCAACAAACTCTCGTGATTACTATTTTTTTTTAATGCTAAAGTAGCTGTTAGCTGTGTAGTTATCTAATGTTAGCAAAATAAAAT
>JAOVVB010079549.1:0-13701 GCA_028570985.1 Heterobranchus longifilis
GGCTCAGATGTCGGTAGTGAATGACGACTGCTGTGTTCGCTATTACACCCAACAACTGTACACCACACTCGCTTAGGTGACATTTTGCTCCAGCGGCGAAAAACAATGGCCGACAGCTTCTTCTCACTCGGGGAGGGTCTTTGCTGAAACACCAGTGTCAATCAACTAGTGTAGGAGCGGCCTCTTTTGGTGTGACGTCACATTGCCCGGCTTTTGAGAATGGCCTGATTTCAGAAGGGGCATGTTATTTTAATAAATGAAAAGAAAATCACTGGGCGGCTCTTTATCATCGTAGAGTGGTTGTGTACGCACTCTCCTAACACACAGTTCAGTCCAAACAGCTTAAAAAAGTGCAAGTAGCACCGTATGTCCCCTTTAAGTTGTAAAAAGTTTCCTTATATCCAGCATTTGATAAACAAAAAAAATTCCTTAAAAAGTCTAAGGGACAATTTGTGGGATTCAAGCATGCAACCACCTGAAAGGACACAACACCCGGTGAAAATTGCTGAAAGCAGCTAATATGATGATGTGGCTTTGAGGGATTGGTGTCTGTGAGAAAGATATGTGATCTTATCTTGTCAATTTTGTCAATAAACAATGTCTTAAACTTCTCACGGGATTTCATAGAGGGAAAAGAAGCAGCAACATGATGTAAGATTGAATTAATGGTATTGAACCCTGCTTTGGGTCTGTGAGCATTACTGCTAATTAATTCAGCATAATATGTTGTCCTCGCTGTCTTAACATATATTTAATATAGTTTTAAACTAACAGTATTTAAGTCTTAAAGGGTCAATTTTAATTTTTTTAAGTTTAAATTTTAAAGTTTTAAAGGGGCAACACAGTTCAGTGTAAGGAAAGATGAAGAGCGTGATAAGCTCCTCAGAGTTAACGTAGGATGGTAGGAGTCTAGAACACGAGGTATGTGCATGGAGGTGAAGGTGTTATAAAACTGAGTGTCAGGAACTGACTTCATGGATTGGGTTAGGTAGAGGTGAAGAGAGGTAAAGAGACAGCCAGGAGTCAAACTAAATAATTTTAAATTATCAGAAAAATGATCAGGAACGGTGTGGAAAAATGCTGTAAAGTAATTTTTGAAGGAACTCAGCAGGTAGCTTGTTCCAAACATCTTGGAAAACTAACCACAGATCCTTCTGTCTATTCATTTTATTCCAGACAGACTTGATGATGTGGAGATCAGCAGTGGGAGCCAAACCATCACTTCCAGGTCTTAACTATGTTTTCTCTATGCTCAAAATAGTTCTTAATGATATTGGCTTTATGTTTGGGGTCGTTGTCCTGCTGCAGAATAAATTTGGGCCAATCAGACACCTCACTAATGGTACTGCATGAAGAATAAGTATCTGCCTACATGTCTCAGCACTGAGGACACTATTAATCCTGACCAAATCTCCAAATCCATTTGCAGAAATGCGGCCCCAAACTTGCAAGGAAGTTTCAACAGGCTTCACTGTTGCCTGCAGACACTCATTATTGTAGCGCTCTTTAGCCCTGCAAACAACCAACCTCCTGCGGTGTTTTCACATTAGAGCTATGGCTTTTGGGCTGCAAATCTTCCATGACGACCACTTCTGGCCTGACTTCTCTGAACAGTAGATGGATGTACCTGGGTTCTTTGATGATGGCACTGTTGGACATCTTCTGATATTGAAGGGAAGTAAGCATGATGTGTCTTTCACCTGCTGCATTCAGTTTCCTTGGCCGACCACTGCGTCATCTTGAAATCTCAGTCTTCTTTGAGACCTTTGCCTGGGAGAGACCTTGCTGATGCAGTATAACTACCTTCTCATTGCTATCTTGTTGCTGTACTCAGTCTTGCCATGGAGTATAGAACTGCGTTCCACAACCTCACCTTAGTAGCACCCGTCAGTTTTAAACCTCCTACACAGATGCTTCTATTTCACTTGATGACTGTATTTTAACCTACATTTGAAATTGATGATCGTTAGCACCTGCTTGGTATAATTGGTTAATCATACACCTGACTCTGATCTCTGACTTTGAGCAAGTGTGCAAGTATAAGAATCGATTTTGAAAGTTTAAAAGGGTTGTCACACCAAATATTGATTTGATTTAGATTTTTCTTATGTTTGCTCACTTTGCATTTTGTGAATTGAGAACTATTTTTTTTAGAGAGCATTCTTACTTTGCAGTATTTCTTCACACTGCCTAAGTACTGTAGATCAACAGCTTCAAGGTTTGAAACAGAGAGCCCAGATGTCAGCACAAGATTGAATGTTTGTCCCTTCTGGAGTGTTGAAGCCAATACTGACTAGATGAGTCAACAAGCAATAAAAACTCGCTGTACATGGGTTTTGAAGGACAGCATACATGAATATTGAAATTTCCTAAGATCAGCACTTTATCAGATTGGGAGGCCATAAATGAAAGGAAATCAGAAAATGGAGTCTGGCGTTGATTGTGAGAACTGAAAACGATGGGATTTCACTGGGTTTTAATTAAATAACATTTGCAGCACAAATTATTAAGGTGCCACACTGAGTATAACAAAACGTTTGGTTCTGACTCTTGGGACATGAAACTTTTCAGTGAATGAAGCAGACTTTGACTCAAATGAACTGTGGACTGCAGTGGCTCTCAAAGTGTTCCTGGAGCCTTAAAGCTTTGCAAACTCAAAAGCAAGTAATGTCAGCTAGTATGATTAAAAATGTACATATTCATAGTTAAATAATAAGTATAACATTTTAATAGTTGTATTACATCCTATATAAATAGGCTATATAAACAATTTTTAAATATGCCCACAAACCAGTAAACGTTTTGGTTTAATTTCTTACAGCACAGCATGTTCTACAATTAGTCTGCAATTCGGAATTCTGCTTGCATTGTTCTCAGCTACGGAGGTTCGATTCCTGACTCATATCTGTATGGAGTTTGTATGTTCTACCTGTGGTTTGTGGGTTTCCTCACAAAGTGTGACTTTGTGTGCTTGTGCCCTTTGATGGATTGGCCACCCGTCTAGTGCCCCGAGTCCCCTGGGATAGGCTTCAGTCCTCCTTTGTCTGGGTTACAGTGGAATAGTAGTTGCCTTACCTGGACTTGCTGTAACGACTTTACAAACATTAACTGTAATGTATTCTTAGAAGGTGACAAACATGGTTTTAAATTCTAAAAAATGTAGACCTTTCACCTAACTTTGGAGTGCAGTGTTGTTCCATATGACTAAAGCACTCTTACCCATACCCTTATCTGTACCCTTTACAACATCTGTCAAGAGTATAACTAAAATCTATTTTAACTGCACACTGGGGAAAAATAGTCTAAAAAATAAAGCACTAAACTGATAATGCAGCCGTTTCACTTTCAGGTGAACATGCACAGCTTTATAAGTCATAGTTAGGAGGCGTCAGAATTATAGCCTTTCTGTCAAATGATGCGGCAAGCACTATAGTGTATATCTATAGTTAGAAGTCGCTGCTGATGCAGTAACATATTGCCCATTATAGAATACCATTTGCTGTGCTGGCAGTTTATGTTGCACATAAGTGGGGGGGAAAAGGTTTCACATTTTGTAGAACATTGTATGTTGGAGAAGTCTGTAGTTGTATGTCTAAGGTTCAGTTGAATTTTATGCTATAGCATACCAAAGTACCCTGTAATCTATGGGTGAAATTAAAATATAGTACAATTCAGGACCAGATGTTATTGCAAAACCCTATCATAGACTACTTAAGATCAAGGTGATTTGCTTTATCTGAATAAGGTCCGTGAAAATTGACTAAAGCAGCTACATACTGTAAGCCCTGGATCTGAACTGTGTAACTTTCCTCATGCAAAAACCGAGATACCTATTTGACTAAAGTCACCAAACAGGGTACAGGGTTGTCAAAGTGAGGTCCAGAAATGCAAAGATTAGCCTATCTGTTTTAAAAAATGTGTTCCATTAAAAATTATCGTTCTCTCAATGTTGGTTCATGAATCTCATTACACGAAGCCACTATGCCCGCCTTAGGTGGTTCTAAGATTTTTATAGGTTTTGACATTTGCACCATTTTTTTAAATCAAATAATGCCTTTAAGAGACAGAGATTAGCCTGAGATGACCCTAATTTGTTTGCCGTTGAATGCCTAACAGGGATTCCTTGTCCTTATATTCATGTGTATATATACATATATATATATATATATATACATATACATATTTTGTGATTTTAGGGTAGACGGTATTCTGGAGCTACTAGTCTGTGTTAATAACATTCCAAATCCAAATTTTGAAAAATTTTGAAAGAAATTCGTATTTCTTTGGTAAGCTGGAATGCATCTAAAAGTTTTTTAAACCTGGCCAAAAACAATAAAAATAAATAAATGAAATCTCTGATTACAGTGTGCAATGTGATGGCCATTTCATGTGTGAAAATGGTTCCTCATGCTCCCAGAACTGTACTTTCACAATTGGAATCCTAAAATATGCTGGTGCCATTAGGGAAGAGGACCATTAATGTGTTAACCAGGTCATTCAGTACATTCAGGTCATCATGAAGCTGACTTCATGTTATTGCCACATAATGAGTCTAGACCTGACCAACTGAAGCAACCCCAGATCACAAACTTGCCTCCAGAGGCTTGTCCAGTGGCCACTATGCATCGCTTCATGTGCTCACCTTCTTACCCTGACACACCCATAGCTCTGGAATATGGTACTGTATATCTGGACTTATAAGGCCAAATAGTCAAATAAAAAGCTCTTACTTTCACTTTTAAACATAGCTGTGATTCTACTGCCCATTTTTAGCAATGCAAATTCACCAAGCGTAAAAGTGATCTCCATTCATGATGTTTTTCCTGAACACATTGGCACCTCCTTTATTGAGTTCAGTACTATCCTTTCAGGTTTTATTAATGCACTGGACAGTTACTGTATTAACCAAGTTCCAGTAATTTCATTTCATTGACCAATGCATGTCAATAATTTGACTAATCTGAAATATCGCCTTTTTTGGCTAGGCATAACTACTTTGTTTCCCACAGCTGTTTAAAATCAATGCCCAATCTATACTTTGAAAAAGCACTATACTTACTGTAACTTATAAGTTTTGTTCAAGGTTTCAGTCTTGCATGTTTTAATTAAGGTCTTAAATTCTGCTTGTTGCACTTAAGGCTCTGAAAACAGAAAGAATAAGAAAAGACAAAGAATCCTTTCCAGAAATGTTTTTTCCTTTGCATCATATTAAACACACCTATAATGTTTTACAAAACTTGCAGCATGCAAAATCTACTATCTGACTTGTGCTTTATACAGCAAACAAATTCAATTTTTAATATCAGAACAACACATTAGGTTCATTCTCACACAGGTGAAAACAAACTCCTTTTTTTCTCCCTTCCACAGAGGCGTATATAAAAGTTTTAAGAGTTATGGAATAAGCTGCTAAATATTTTAGCACCGTCAGCTGGAATTGCAATGGAGCTTGATACACCAGCATGGAAGGTTCTGATAAAAGCGGGCATCATGTCTAAAAGAATTTCCCTGATGTATGGTGCAATAACAAAGTAACCAGTGAGGTTGAAAGAAATATACAACGACATGTTGTTTCTTTTGTAGTATTTCTTTCCTGTGCTGTGAGCTTGGTGATAAAACCCTGATATACAGTACCATCTACTGTAAACAAAATGGCCCAAAATGATTAATAAAAATAAAAATAAATCATATTTGTCCTAGAAGAGTCGCTTCACTAAAGGAGGAATCATCTCTGCATGTACATATTTCGTTACATACTGTACTGTACGTCCTGATATTGTACATTTAAGGCCAAGGTTAGTACAGAAACCCACCTACTGAGACCTACAGTACAAGAGGGCTAGATTGTGATATTAAGGACAGGTTTATTGGTTAAAGCCTAGTCTGACTATTATGTTTTGAATTAGGTATTAGACATTGAGAGAGAATTTGATTTTATATATAAATAAAATACCCGCCCCATACACACACATACACACAAACATGCAGACCTTCTTATCAGTGGAATCACAGGAGTGCAATGAAAAAATATCATGCATATACAGTATGTGTCTGCAGCAGCTGAGACAGTTTACATCAACCATCAGAGTGGGGGAAAAATCTGGTTCACATGCAAGTTCAAGTATTTCCAATACTACTTCAACTACTGATCTCCAGGGATTTTCATACACACACACACACACAACAGGCTCTAGAATTTACCCAGAATTATGCTTCCATGACTAGTTTTGAATATGAGATTTGGCAGGAGTTTTATTAATTTTTAAAAAACAAAGTAATTCACAAGAGTTTGTCAGAATTACTTTATTTATTTAAAATTTCTTTCTTTCTTTATTTTAAATGACTTTCTTTCTTTCTTTTAAAAAGTAACTTGTGAAAATTACTTTATTTATTTTATTTATTTAAATTTACTTTATTTTATTCATTTTAACCTACAGTATGAGGACCATTTAAATTCTTTATTTATTTTATTGATGTCAACTTGCTAGTTTTTACTGTGAGTTTTGGCAGGCAGCAGCTCTCCCGTTTCCTGTACTGCGGACAGTACCAATCAATAAGTTGAAATAAACAAATAAATAAAGTAATTCTCATAAGTTTATCAGGACTGTCCACCACTTCCATGATTTATTCTCCTCTTTTGGCTACATAGTGTCGGTAAGAATTTAAAACTACTTTCTCCCCTGTTAATTACATTAACTGTCACAGTTAGTTGCCAGTTCCACCAGGTGTTGGCAGAGCAAAAAAACTGGTTAAATAAAGAAATTATAATCTGTTGATAATAAATGGCGTTTGTGAAACTACTGTATATAAAAGCAATATCACACTCAAGCCAAATGCACATATTCTCTTCAGGATAATGACTCGAGTCTTGACTTTTTTATGACTTAGACATTCCTGTTCAGTGCTCTCTAAGCTGAGCATGTACTGTACATAGAAATGAGAGCGCGCATTCAAAATGGTGTATGATTTCTTATACTTTATTTGCAGTATCATACAGTAGGTACAAATAACAATGGTTATATCTGAAGGTGTGGACTGATGAAAGAAGGGGGCAAACCAACAGACACCATTAAAATTTTCAACAAAGTAAATCATGGATCAATATGTACAAGCACAGAGAGCGAGAGTGTTACATGGCGCTTGAACACGCCTTCATCAGAGAGTAAACTTTAGGTCTTGTATTCATCCTGATAATAAAAGGGACCATCCTGTTTTCTAAACAACATATAAACAAGTGAAAGAAAAGAGGAGAACCAGGAGACCCAGTGAAAGGAATTTCAATCGGATACAAGTTCAAACATTGGTTCTTTTGGCCAAAAATATGAGAAGTGTTCAAATCAAACCAGGACTTTTGATTGTGCAGAATAACAGAAACATTGGATTAAAAACTACCTTGATTTTTCTATATAATCCCTTGCTGCACTAATGCACTTATTCCAGCGTTTCGCTAGTGCTTGGATACCATCAAGGTAGAAAGTTTTCTGGGTACGCCGTGAACTGTGGACATGTGGAAATCAATTGAAGTCAGGACTGTACTGGGGACGTCAATTTTCAAGATCAGGCATTAAAATCAAATGTTCACGGAAACAACTGCAGTTGCTGTCCAACTCACCTCGGGCCGGATTAACGGACAGTACAGCCTCCTTTAAAACGTTTGCACCATTCAAATATTTTCCTGCATATAAGAGTCTCATCACCGTACTGGGCATAATGTCTTCTGTAAATGTCAATCTGTAAACGTCTCATGAGCCTTCATTCTCCTGCTCATGAGAAGATAAGTCCGGGTTCGACTCAAACACCCCTCGTACATTAAAACTTAGAGTAGCTTATATGCTAAAATCTTAATTTTTGGCAAAAAATAATGTGAAAGATTCATTTTAATTCGTTTGTCTGTTTTGCATTTTTGGTATTTAAAGTAGTTTTTTAAAGTATGATCTTTAGTTAAAATAGAAAACAAAAAAACAAAAACCTTGCTTCAAAATCAACTATTTCCGAACAAGATTATTATAATTTTTATTTCCATTCTGTATTTTTGGGTAACATTCATTTTACAATCTTGTCTTTTAGGGCAGAATCAGTTTTAAATCAGTCCTAAAAATCTGCTATTATGCTGAATTACGTTTTCAAATTTGTCTTTTTTCAATTTTCACTTTAAAGCCTTTTTTTTCTTCTTCAAAATAAGTTTAAACATTTACCCTTTTGAATAGTACAGATTAAAACACCACCTTTACCACCTGTTATTTTTAATATTAGGTATAATTTTTTGTATTTGTGTGAGATTAAAAAAAACAAAACATTATTTAAACTAAGATTGATTAAATGTTTTAGTTTTATTATTTAAAAATCAGTTTCACCTTATTTTCACCTTATTTTTTTCACTTACATAATCACAAAATATAAAGAAGGAAAAAAGGAAATAATTAAACAACAGGTTGACCAATTCATCCTGAAGTGCACTTGATTCTGTTGGTTGAAATGGATTTAAGGAAGGAGTGTCTGCTTTAGAATAGAAACTGAATCTGCTTTAATAATTAGTTTTTTGTGTGTGTGTGTTTGGCAGAGCCAAGTACGAAAAGTACACAGCATGCGGGAGGGACACGAATTTGTATTCAGTAGAAAGAGCCAAAAAGACAAGAATTTTCATCACACACACATATACACGCCTGCATGCTTGCATACACACACACATACACACGCATACGCACACAGTCAGAGGCACAGGGATGGTTTGATTGCTAGGTAAGGCAAGACAGAATATTCCATCACTTAAAAACAGACAGGACAAGCAAAGCATGCAACGCTGAAGAAATCAGTAAGCAGTGGCTGCCTACGCGGCTGGGGAACTGCACACACCCGCGCATTAATAGCACTGTGGTGGAATAATTATCTCCTCTGAATCCAGAGGCTCGTACACACAGAGGAATATGGCTACGTGCGTCTACCACACACAGGTTTTTAAATAAACACTTACAAGTGTGTTGGTGGAGACTACACAGTTAGTGCAACACTGCTATCGTCGGGCTCAGTTATCGGCTTGGCACTGCTGAGGGATGACGGAAAAAACAAACGCTTATGGAAACCAAAAGCATATGGAATAGCTGTGAAGGGTAGTGTGACGACAACTTAACGAACATCAATGGAGGCTAGTAAGGACTGATGTACATATTTTTCTTAATCTGGGTAATTAAGTAATTCCTACACTTTAGCTGGTTCTTGCTTGTTGTCATACCACATTTAGAGGCAGTTTTGTGCAGGCATTCCATGAGCACTCATTTGGATTGGGATCTAGAGTTTGGACGGCGGGTCAGTGGCCTTGTGCTCTTATGCACCGGGTGTTCTGGTGCCTTTCTATCGTTGGCCAGCATTGACGTTTTTGGCAATTTGTGCTGCACTGGCTTTTCTGCGGGATTGGACCTTTGGTGCCTGTGGGTATGGGTTAACCTTTAGTGCCCTTTATCCTATTATACTTGGTGATTAATGTTGATCAGTTCACTTGGCGGTAGTGGTGATGACCTACAGTAACAGCTGATTAGCGTAAAACAGTATTTATCAATATACAATATGAAGCAGCTGTAAGTGAAGGCTGTTTTGAGGTTAAGGTACTTTCCTATAGTCGCTGCTGAATTTGAATAGTTGTTGTGTAGAAAATTCTCGTAATGATAACAAAAAAGTTTAAAAAATGGGATCGCACGACCAAACTGTGCATGAGACCTTCCTTTTGGGCTCGGCTTAACGCGAAAACGTCAGAAATGGCGCCATGAATTCCCTACAGCCTGGAAGTTTGGAGAATCTGCACAATACAAATTAAAAGTCCAAAAGAAATTCAATAATTTCATTACTTTTAAGACAAAAAACATCCCATTATTTAAGATATCTTGTTTGGCACATTGATTAAGTCCATGCTGTGTTATCTGGAATGCTTCAAAACTGTAAGTATATATATTTAAGTACAGAAGTACATATACAGTATATACTGCATACTGTATGTGTGCCTGGTTTTCTTAACCAACATGCAGGCTGGAAAAGCCAAGGCAGCCAATCAGCTCAAATCTTTACAACCGAACAACAATCGCACCAACAACATAGCCTGTTCCAGACATGTTTGGAAACATACACAGGGTTCTTTCATCAAGCGTCTGTGCTGACGTCTGGCGCACTACCTTTTTTTTTTTTAAAGTAGGTAAAGCTTTGATGTAAACCTTAGTACATAAAAACTTCAATACACAAACATGTATCTGTGTTTTTTTTCTCAGACATATACAGTATACACTATTGTTCAAAAGTCTGAAATCATCGGTCAGAAAATTCTAAATGAAATTTATTAGAAATACAAACAAATTAAATTTATTTCAGATCTATAAAATAATTTTAATACGACAGTACTGTTATACTTACTTAAGACTTTTGTAGAAATCTGTAAACTGTTGCGTCTGGAATAACAAATAATTATTTCCATAACTCCAAAATGAAAGTTTGACATTTTCTAGAAGTTAGTTAAAAATTTTATTATAAAATTACTACATATGCACCGATTGCAATTTTATTGGCTGATACCGATGTGATTTTTTACCCCTATAATTGACGGATACAAAATGAATGATATGTATATACTGTAGTAAACATGGAATATTAAATAACTAAAATAATAAAGGTTGCAGGACTGTCTTCCAGAGTTTTTCTTTTTAGAAAAATAAAATTCCTACAACTGAAAATGACAATTCGACAGCGAGTTTGATGCGATCACATGCTTGCTCTAAGACACGACCTACTTGCGTGTTTCACATGTACCAAGAAGAGCGGCTGTTTAAACACAGATTAAGTAGGGTTGCGTGCTGTTTTTTACTAGCGTTTACTAGCGTTAGCGCAAATGTTTTACTCACTTAGCACACAAGTCCACAACATTTTTACTAGATCAGATTACACAGAACTGTTTCGTATCCAAGGTGGTGACGCTGGACACCACATCGGATACACAGCATGTACACAGGAGGGATCATCGTTATTATACCCCAAAATGTTTGAGAGCTGCGGGCTATAGCAGGTGGCTGTAGCAGGATTCGAACACGCAATCTCAGGATGCCACAAAGCAAACGCGTTTCTATTGTCCCATGTTCTTATTGTTACCGCTAGTCTAGGAACGGATCAATCGATTGGTGCATTTCTAAAAAAATTTTTAATTTTAATAAGGAAAGTGGAGATCAAACCGTTATGTGGAAACACTTTTACTTTAATTTTGCAATAGTTTACTATACACGGACAGTTCCAGTATATATTTACTTACTTTAATTTTGTTCGATCAAAACTAAACAATTAACTAATTAAAAAAGCCCATAAATACATTTTGGTGTCTGGAAGAAATGTATCATTAATAGAATTCAGTGTGTAAAATATTGATAATGCACTAAACTGTGTAAACTGTGTTTTTCCTGTGTCACTGTAGTGATTTCGCAAACCTACATCTTTTGTATTTAGTGCTGATTATTTACAAGCTACAAGGTAAATACAGTAATTAGACCATTACGACAACCTGTAATTAGCGTCTATATTAAATGTGATTTTGTAACGTCACATGATGTGATTCCGACCCTTTGAACAGTAGTGTAGTACACAGTGTATATGCAAGTACAGAAACGTTTACTTAGCAAGCAAGGGACAGGTACAACAGGGCTAAAAAGGTTCTGAAATTGTTGCGTAAAGCATTTTTCCTAAAGTTAACGTCAGCTGATTAAAACTCCAGAACTGCAGGGACAGTAACCTGACTAAATCAGTTATTCTAGGGAACTCCTCATCAGCTAAATGTCATAAAAACACATTCGGTTGTTGGTATAAAACTTTTTTAAACATGCTACCCATTCTCTCTCTCTCTTGTCGCTCCCTCTCTCTCTGATTTTTTTCATTTTTTATTTTATTTTTTAGAACCTAGAAGTATTTACAAAATCATTAATATACTGCTGCAAGATTATATCGAAGGATCACGAGTAGACTAGGAAGAAAAATATTTTAAAGAAATCCAAAAGAGAAAGAGTAGAAAGATGATTTCAGCCAGTACGCTGTGTGTATGTATAACTGTAATCACACGAACATAATACTCTGGAGTTATTCCAAATGAAGAGCATGCAACACATCGTGGGTGTGTGTGTGTATGGCAGGAATGCCAACACTTCATTCCGTCTTAAGTCATCAAGAATTAAATCTGTATGTATTAAAAAAAGAAATAAATCAGTTGCATGGTACGTTCCACAAATCCCCATAACCAAATGATAAAGATTTTTTTCCAAATTGTGTTACATAAAAGGGAGACTTGTAAGACTTAGTAGTTAAAAAAAAAAAAAAGTTAATTTGTCAAATCTTAAATGTGGAAAACTTTAAGAGCTAGAAGAGAAATGTAATATTCTCTGATCTTGATTTGGTTTTGATATTTTCATTAAGCAGCGTCATTTTAACGCAATCAATTTTTTCAACAAATTTAACATTGAAATTCGAGGACTGACATTCTATCTGATAGATATGATGAAGTGGCAAAGCAAACTAGACGTATCTATTAAAATCATTAATATTAATCCTACAGTGCCGTTCAGCTAATTTTCCTGTAAGTTAGTCATTAAGCTAATTAAACATCTTGTCTATGAGGGTTCGTCACCATCTTGATGTGTTAGTAACCGATTCAGCTTTATTGTTAAAAATCTTCCTTCATTTAATATTTATCGCTCGATCCGAGCTCCTTAAAACTTCTAACACTTCAGAGCATCTGCTTGTCAACAGGAACCAAAAGCAAAGGCATCTGACAAGTCGGAGGTGAAAATAATCAACACACAGGTCTGATAGAACCCCACTTTACGCTTCCTGGTTGGGAAGACTGGCAAGGATTACACTATAGACACCAGGAAGCACAGGTTTTTGCATCTCTTATGGGGTTTTATATCAAGTGTGAATCAACATGGCCTCATATCCCATGCCTTCATGACATTAAGTGATCTACCATAAAAACACCCACAATAGACGACATCAACCGAACGTTATTAATTCTTTGATTGGCCTAAAACTAAAATGATGGACTGAATCATTGAAAAAGAAAAAAAAAATCCTATATGAGACAAAGCAATAAAAAATAGTTGGCATTAAGATTGAAATTGTATAATTAAAGATGATGGCGATAAGGCGAAGCATGAGGCATTCTGGGGATTGTGTAGGTAGAGTTACTCGTAGAGCCTGTCTCGTTCCTCGTTCATAAGGTGCTGTTGAGGGATGGGTGGATGAACTGCGGGTTGACAAAAGTGAAACCGGCGAACTCGGACTGGTCGATGTTGGCAATGACGAGCTCGTCTGGAGGAGTGAGCTGTGGCTGCGTGCGAGTGAAGAACTTGTCGAAGTTCTCCGCGCCTTTCCCGCACTGCAGAAACACACACAAAGAGAGAGAGAAAGAGAGAGAGAGAGAGCTTAAAATGCGCTCATAATGACAAATGTGAGATAATCAAAATGACAGCGTGTACACCAGATATCCTGTGTAGGGTTACATGGGGCCTGGAACATATCCCAGGGAACCTACTGTAGGTAACAAAGTGAGGTACACCCTGGATGGCATGTCAACCCATCTCAGGGCCCAAACACACACATTGTGTGTAGTTGGGCCAGGGGTAGCTCAGTGGTTAAGGCATTGGACTACTGTTCGGAAGATCCCAGGTTCAAACCCCACAACCACCA
>JAOVVB010079569.1:0-13701 GCA_028570985.1 Heterobranchus longifilis
ACTCCATCTATTTGTGAGTAGAACTTTAATGGATTCTTTCATTGAACAACAAAAAACATGAATGTTGAATAAAATAAGGGTATTCTCTAGACCCTATTCAGGATAAGTGGGTTAGATAACGGATGGATGGATGGAATGGTTTTTAAAATATAGGCCTCTACCAACCTTCATGATAAGCGCACCAAAATACCAAAAACAACTTTTTGCTCTACCACATTGTAGAGCGGTACCTTAATATTCCCATTAATTCCTATATATTCATGTTAATTCCCATATATCCCCGTTAATTCCCATATATTACCAATAATTCCCATGGAAAGTTTCCAACTCTTTTGCAAAAACAAATAGGTAAAAACTCCCCAAATTCTGGAGCTTAACTTCCTATGGAAAATGTCCACCCCTTTGCAACCCTAAAAAAAATACATTCATTTGATTGAGGCAGAGTGAAGCAGATTTTTAGTTTTTTTTAGTTATTTTTTTTACCAGGAACAGTGCACATTAATCAACATTTAATTTGCCATGTCAATATAAATGTACCAGAGTTAGCAAAATAGATAACTTTCGTCTGTCGTCCCTGGACAGGTTAATACAAATGGCCTAATGGTAACACATTACAACATAATATGATACAATACATAAATACATTATACAAAGTAGCAGAATAGCCTGTGTAAAAACAATGAAAGCTTGTGCCAGATGTGAGGAATGATTTCTCATGATTGCAGGTTTGGTTTTCTTTGAGCCATCTCTTATGTTTAAAGGTTAGGTAGTTGTTAAAGAGCCCCTCTGTTAACATGTCTCTTCAAAAAAAAAATGTTTTTACTCTTTTTTTTTTACTTTTTGTGGGAAAACATGTTAAACAAAATGTTGAGTATTTTTACATATTTTAAAATGTGTTGGGAGGAGATCTTTAATTTCTCTCAGTGCAGTGGGAAGACTATTCCAGCAGTGGGGGGCTCTGATTGAGAAAACTGTTTGCCCAAATTTGCTACATCTATATTGTACAACACAGCCCCCTCTGGTAGTTGCCCTTGTTGCCCTGCTGCTGATTTGACTGGAAACGTTTCCTTTAAGCTCATGCTAATTCTAAGCTGAAAGCTAAAATATACATGTTTAAACTTTTGTCAATATGGCCTGCTTTATGGGCCTAACAGAGTGGAATCAGAGCAGAAGTAGCGTCGTTGACCCAGGTATTTTTAGAGGCGACAGTTGAGCTTTATTTACTTCATGCACCACTGAGCAGCTTAGGAATGAACGAAGCTCCGCCTCCAACACTGTATCCAGGTTTTATTACACATCCATACTGGAGCCTGGCAGGATGGATTTATGCGATTGCGTGATATCGCAGGAATCCAGCTGCCATGCAAGGTTGGAAGTAGCCTACAGGTACCTCAAAATTGTACTTATAGCTATAGCACTAATAAAGTACTTCCCCTGAAGCAATACTCAATTAGACCCTCCCCCTGTGCTTCATGCAGCTGATAATCCTGACAGAACTTGAATGAAACTTAAAGTTTGTCTTGCAGTTTTATTTCCAGTACGACAGCAGAACTCGCCACAAGTCCAAACTTTACAGGACAGCAGCTACAATTAGTAACATACCTTCCATGCGCATGTTGTGTTCAGGTAGTCATTACTGGGCCGGCTGTGTTATCTGCTTTTAAAACTGTCAGCAGCAGCAGCAGCAGCAGCAGCACAGTGTTCGTCTCCTGGAGCACACTGCTGTGCTGCTGAAAAGTTGCTTATTGAAAAGCAGACGGCAGTCCTTGTAGCCCATGGCTGCGGTTAATTTATAAAGCACCACGGCTTGTCTTTCAGTATTTCCTGATCAGAATAATCTGTTCATTTATCAAACCAAAGACCGAATTTGAGGTTGCATTTTTGTCAGCTGCTATAAGATTCAGTATGACAGGGACAATTGATGGATGTGTTGTTTGGGACGATATGAAAATTTCATGTCACGTTTATCCTGGCCAAAATAATTGCGATTCACGATATTATCCTGATCAACAAAATATACTTAAAACGGCACTAAAACACATTGGAATCACTTTACCTTACATTTTGATGGGAAAAAAGACAACTCTGAAAAGGAGCTGGAAGCACATCTCTTCTCCCTCATTAACAAATTCTGGATCTCGCCTCAAGCCCCGCCCACCACCGCTGCCATAGTTACGCTAGCTGACAAGCAAGATGGTGCCACAGACGGCTGCCTCGGTGTTTCGGTGCGCATTGTTTGTGTTGTTTTTCGTTTTTCGTTGTTTGTGTTGTGTTTTGCGACAGTACTCGGAGCTCTTTTACCAGAGAAGAGCTCATGAACATCAGGGAAACAACTCCTTCGCAACTTTCTA
This sequence comes from Heterobranchus longifilis, assembly GCA_028570985.1. Classification (NCBI taxonomy): domain Eukaryota; kingdom Metazoa; phylum Chordata; class Actinopteri; order Siluriformes; family Clariidae; genus Heterobranchus; species Heterobranchus longifilis. The sequence continues at coordinate 2,352 of JAOVVB010079569.1, forward strand.
CTGCCATCAGTGGAATTACTGGACATTCTGGTGAAAGGTGCAGTGGCTATTGTTCACGCAGTGAGACATATGCAAAATTATGCGCACATGCACAATTTTCTGCATGCATGTGTGAGTGCATGCATGCACGTAGTCCTTATGAGTATGCATGTATATTTATTAAATATGTCATCATTAAAAAATGAGGGCCAATAATAGATTATAAAGGGTTTTTTTTTTTATCACGACCCTGTCCATGAAAATGACAGACAACAAGAAAGTTAGGTCTGGCTTGGCGAGACTACAGCTGCATCAAGTCTAAAAGGGAGGTGGGGGGGCTCGTGAGGTGTGGTCTCGCAGAATTACAACTCAAATGCAATTTTCAGGCAATATTACATGCTTTTCATTGAGAATTGATGTCATGGGCCACATTAAAAACTTAAAATATAAAATTAGAAAAAAAAAATTATTAAATGTTTTTCAAAAAGGGCATTCATTTGGTCAGAGGGCAAAACTACTATTCTTTGCCTCAAAAACTTGTTTTATTGCATCTGTAATTCTTTAGAGGTCTTGCAGTGTGATCTACTATCATCCAAACCCCACATATTTTTGGTGATTATGTTGTGCAGATGTAGCAACAATGACCTATATTTTACAATGGTGGGACATAAACTGGTGCCAGCTGTTGAAACATCTGGAGACTGATGTGATGAAATGCAGAGTGGGCTCCCTCTATCATTCTGAATATTTGTTGGATACTTAAGCAGTGGTGTTTTGCTGCTATCATCGTTTTATACTTTTGTCATTAAACATCTAGTAAGAAAATGTAGCCGTTTTTCAAATATTTTTATATTTATTTAGAACTTCATAAAAACTAAACAGATGAAGCATTATGAGGTGTAGAGTTACAGAAAAATTTGAAAAACATTAAATAGGGTAACTCAAATGGAAACACAGAATGTACAACAGAGAGAAATGATTGCCCGCTATAACACAAATTCAAACTACCCCTAAATCTATCACACATCTATACATACAACTCTTTTCTACAAACATACATGCATGAAGTATTTCATACACAAGTTTCACATGTTCTATGTTGCATGGCTCTCTTGAATTGTTCCCCTTTTATAAAAACAGACCAAAACTAGAAACTAGGATACCTTCAGATTTTCTGGGAAAATCAGATCTGCTATTTAAAAGCTGCAATATTTTCTGATTGATTTCTGTATCGACTTGATATTGTGAAAGGTTGTGGTCCACAAAGTCCATACAGATTAGGGACTACATTTCTGAAATCTACTTGTGCTGGCTCATGATGCCCCGGAGGAAGTCTTCAAAGCGTGGGACAGTGGCGTCCTCCTTGGCGGGCTCATCAGCAGCAGCGGGCTCATCAGCGGGCTCGGAGCGACGCAGGCGGCAGTTGTAGTCGTACTCGGGGTCGCAGTGGGGGTCTGGCTGGATGATGCCGTCCTTGGCCGGCCTCGGGGCCTCCATGCTGGAGGGGGAGGCGAACTTGCTGCAGTTGGGGTCGTAGGGATGGCAGAAGGGCTTGGCTGGAGCCTTGATGGCGGCCTTGGCGTCGGAGCCAGACTTCAGAGGTGTGCAGTCTTTGTCGTAGTGCACGTAGCAGTCGTAGCCCTCCTTGGTCTTGCCGGGGATGCCGAGCTTGTAGCGGACCTGGTTGATTGATTGATTTGTGTTTTTGGTTCAAAAACCAACCTGATCTCACAGAAATGCGTGAAATGACCACGACCTGTTAACACCGAATTACGTGGTGGTGTTGCACATTGTTACAATTACGTGGTGCTACCACGGTTAAAATTATGGGTTGCCAACATGACAAAAACCTCGACATTTCAGTAAGTTTCGTAGAAAAAAACATCATGGTTTGGATTAGGTTTAGGCACCGAAAAAACATCTACATTTCAGTGACTTCTGTTTAGTTTAGGCACCAAAAACACATCAGTACATTTGGAAAAAAAATCTACATTTCAGTGACTTCATTTAGGGTTAGGCACCAAAAACATGTCGGTGTGTTTAGAAAAAAACATCTACATTTCAGTGATTTCCGTTAAAGTTTAGGCACCGAAAATGCATCAGTATGTCTAGAAACAAACATCTACATTTCCATGACTTTTGTTAGATTTAGGTACTGAAAACAGTCGGTAGGGTTAGAAAAAAACATCATGATTTGGATGTTAAAATATTGTTTCAACTGGGTCTCCCACAAGTCCTGTGTTTCTACCTACCTCCTTATGCTCTTTATACGTCATCATCTGGTTGAATCTGGGTGTTCGTGTGTCCACCACGACAAAGGATCCTAACAGACATGTAATTTTAACATGTGACACCACCACGTAATTCGATGTTAAGAGGTCATGGTCATTCCACGTATTTCTGTGACATCACACGGTTCAAAACAGATGCAAAGCAGATCATACAACAAGTGAAAGCATTATGCAACACTCATTTCATTTCACTACATCATTTAATAAACAAAAAAAAAAAACAATTGATTGAATTAACTAATATTCAACAAGCACAATTACACTAGGTTAGTCAAAACATTTCACTATCCTATCCTACTAGCAGGACTTCAAATTCAGACCTGGTGCGCTGGGATCTGCGGAGCGGGCTTGCGCAGGGCAGCAGCGGCTGCCAGTATGCAGAACGGGTCATAGCGAGGGTCGCAGGTCAGAGGAGCGGCCGGAGGAGGCGCGGGCTCGTCCCGGGGGGCGTACTCCAGCACGGGCTTGGTGAGGCCAGAGAGCTTGGTGGCAGTCAGTGGGTTGCAGCCACCATCAAAGAGAGGGTTGCAGTGTTGCTCTTTAGGGGCCTCCTCCGCAGCGAGCGGAGCGGGAGGGGCCACGTTGCTTACACACAGAGGATCCACTGCTGGGTCGCAGCTGGGGTACAACAGGTGGTAGAAGCCGGTGGGGGCTTTGTGGACCAGGGGGGGCATGCAGTAGGGGTCCTTGGGGTCGCATTTGAGGGCGGCGTAGGACGGGGCTGGGGCAGGGGCCGGGCGGTAGCCATAAGCTGCCCTCAGGTGATACTGCAGACACTCCACATCTTCAGAGTTGCAGATCCGCAGCAGCTCAGACCTCTGCTCCACGCTCAGGAAGGGCTCCAGGACCGGGGCATAGTAGTAGAAGCCAGTTGGGCTCTTCAGGGGCATGGGCAGCACGGGGGTGAGGATGGGGGCCGGCACCTTGGCTGGAGCTGGCTCCGGCTCCGGGGTGGCAGCCTTGGGGAGGACGGGGTAGAGGCAGTAGGGGTCCAGGTAAGGGTTGCACATCCGGACGGCGGCGGACTTGATGGGGGCGGGCATCACCACTGCAGCCTTTGGCTTGCTGGTGGACTCGGAGATGCACTCCGGATCATCGGAATCGGCACAAAGCTTGTAGATTTCACTGAGGTGCTTGAGGTAGTGGTTGAAGGTCGGGCCTTCCTCTGACCGGTGCTTGTTCTGCAGGTAGGCCATGTACAGACGATCCAGATCCTCTACCTGGAATATTGTGAAAAATGGACAACATGAATCAATCTGCTCTGATTCCCAACAAGTCCTCCAAACCATACGAGCACATAGGTCGTTTGTTCCTATTCTAATACGACCCACAGGAGCGTTTCCTAAATTAGCGCATCTATTGGTGGCAGGAGATCAACACATCCTCCTACCTAAACGTAACGGACGCAGTTTTAAACACGTGGTTAAGGTTGTGAAACGGTTGCAGTTTGGTTCGGTTTGGGCAACAAAACTACTTGGTGAGGTCTAGGAAAAGATCATGGTTTGGGTTAAAATCATAGAAGAATTTAGTAAACATTTTCCTAATGAGTTTATGGTCTCAATCGCTAGTTCTTCAATATAGAACGATGTTCATTAAGTAAATGATGGTCCCATTAACAAGACAATAGACGATGAAGCGTAGTGACCATGGCTAATGTGTGACTGACTGTGATTGACTGTGGCTGTGTTGCCAGATCTCGCAAGAGTTTGTTGCTGAGACAGAAAAAGGTATTGAACAAAGTTAATTTTCTCCTGATTTGTCCGTCTGAAAAATGTCATTTTAGTGTCCAATATTGACTTTGTTGACTATGGGGCGAAAGGATCGATCATAATCTGTGTTCACATTCACTTCTCCCATTGGAATCAATAATCAATACACTCAGAATAGCTGCTAAAGAGGCGGAGCCATAACTAAACAAGTGACACAGATACAGGAAATGACACCAAGATGGGGGGTCTCGGTTTATCCACTGTTTCTGGTTTAGGCACCGACTTCCGCACAGAGAGTCTGAATGCTCTTCAGACGTCATCATCTGGCCTCCGCCATTGCTCGTCACAATAACCGTCTGTCAACCCATTCAATATGCTAATAACCGCCTTCTAGCAGTGCCAGCATGCCCCTTCTGACCCATATGTATCAGGATGACAGGCACTCAAATCAGCGCAATCGATCGTGTGACAACATCAGAATCGCCTGTCTTAGCTCTGGTGGGGATTTGAGGGTTTGTTGTTGGATGTGACGTGGTGGTCTGTATATCTGACTCTCCGTCTCTCTCCTCTGCTGTCTCCTTCTGTGTGTCTCCCTCTCTCCATTTGTGGAGTGGTGGACTGTGAAGTGCTGGTGCTGTCGCTGGTTTTGTGCTTCCATATTTCTAGTACATTTATTAAAATGTTTGTTAATATGGCACATATAATTTTTCTGTTTTTTTTCCACTTAACCCTGGAATCATAATTTTTCTCTCTAATTGCAGAAGACTCTAACTGGTTCCCCAAGGAAAATATGTTCAGCTTTCAAACTGCCACGACAACCATGCAGGCGTGAGTGTCCAACCTTCAAGCACACATATTAATCTTACATGTACACAAACACACACACATGCACACACAGTCATATTTATGAAAGGTCAGGCTGTTGTGTGAGTTAACGGACCATACTGGTGTTTTGCAAGTTAGACCATTAACTACAAACTGCATATTCTGCATTTACCGCAAACCACTTTCCAAAGCTTTCTATAGGTTTTTAGATTGATTTCTTACCTGCAGGCTGCCATTGATTTTCATTTCAGTAAGCTATAAAAAACAGCTCACAGACCCTTAAAGCTTGCTCAAGGAGGACAATCCATCATATTCTGTCAATTCTTTTTTTTTTGTTAAAGTTGAATAATTGATGCATGGTAAAGCAGTTGTAAGCAGAGCTTGTTTTGAAAGTTCACCTTGAGGACCATTTGACATTTGAGATTTGATAGTTGGGCGCTGAACATCAAAACGTGACTCATTAGCACTTCCACAATATGTTTGATTGTTGATCTTAGATTTAAAGAGTAACTAAACCACTTTTTCAGTGTATATGGGTACTTAGTAGTGTTGTCCATGGATTCAGGTCCAAATATTGACATTTTAGTGCAAATTATTGTGTTATAAATACCACTGCCCTCTGCTGGGCAGGCTATTGCAATTGAATTTTGCTATTGATCTGGTGACAGGTGATGTAGCAATAGCAGCTTTCCTCACCAACTAATCCCTCCTCCCTGCCCCGGCCTATAAAACTTGTCCCGGGTCTGCAGACTGTGAGGCACTTTTTTAATTTCTAAGATAGAGGCACTACAGCAAAAACTCTGAGGTTCAGTTACTCTTTAATTTTCCAACAAACTGGATGTCATTAAATGGTCAAAATTAAGCAAGTTTAAAATATCAAATATAAGTTGAATTTTCATCGCGTGCATAGCATGGTTACAATGACAACGGCAACATGTGGCACCGCAGTGCACAGGGTGTCTTCAGTTTTTTGGCCAGCTGTTTAGCAAGCATAATGTTTACCATGTTCACCACCATGCATTTGCTAATTACAGCAGCAATGTCATTAGTCTTGCAGGTATTTGGTTATGAATGAAAGCATTGGATGAATTGGATGACATTTTAACCTGATAGTGGCGCTAGATGAAAAGTCACAGGATCACCGAAATTATTAGAATGTATCCATCCAAAGGCTGTTGAAATATTTTAGTTTGGACCAAAGTGGTGGACCGACCGACCAACAGACCAGCTTTGCCATCCTTGAAAGGCATGCTGCTAAAAATTTGGTACTTGATTGGCAGTATATGCAGTTTGTAGTTCATGGACTAAAATATGAAAAACCAACAGTGCGTTAGTAAAAAAAAACCCCAAAGGCACATAAGTGTATGTGCTTGTATAAAAGTGCTTGTGAGCATCTGTGTGAGTATATGACAGCAACCTGACATTCTGTCCCAAAATCACCGGCAGCTATAAAAGATATCTCAACTGTCATAACCACTTCACATCAAAACATACAATCCCCAGAAATCTGTTTCTCCCCGACTATCACAAATCTTTTAAAATGCATCTTTTTCACTTTCCTGGTGCCTCTCACCTTTCATCTGGTAGTAGATGCCTTTTAGACCATGTCCAGAAGAACACAAAGGCAGACTCAGTCAATATATAAAAAAATTATTGTTCATTTGGCCCATTAAATAAGCTCAGACCAGCAGCAATTATGTGGTGCTGCAAGTTTACGTTTTATTCACGGAGGTCAACTATGACACACACTGTTTGTCTCTGTCTCATTATGCCTCTTACAGTTTTTCCTCTCTCTGTTTTTTGGACTCACTGCTCACTGGTGCCTCACTGTGTTGTTTTTTCTCTCTCTCCTCTCTTCTTGCATGCTAATTAATCATGGGACACTCAAACAGGATATCGTGAGTATACTTCCCTGCCTGCTTCCTATTTTTTCTTAGCTCGCTTAGCTCTTGTTCTTAACTGCTGTTCCTTAACTCTGATGTCTACCATGTAACCTTCATCCTTGGGCTGGGTGATTGAGTTTCAGCTGTAAACAAACTGACTGTTACAAGACAGAACCAGGGAGTGTACAGTAGAGAGGTCTTGTAATTGTGTGTAGGCGTGGGACGATATGAAAATTTCGTGTCACGATTATGGCCAAAATAATTGCAATTCACAATATTATCCAGATAATCATCAAAATATGCTTGAAACTCTTAAAACGGCACTAAAACACACTGGAATTAGTTTACCTTATATTTTGCTTTGTTGTGACTTTTTTCTTGAAACATTACGACTTTTTTCTCAAAACACTGACTTTTGTCTCAAAACGTGACGACTTTTTTCTCGAAACATTACCACTTTTTTTTCAAAACGTTACGACTTTTTTCTCTAAACATTACGACTTTTTTTTCAAAACGTTACGACTTTTTTCTCTAAGTATTACGACTTTTATCTCAAAACGTTATGGCTTTTTCTAAAAACACTACGACTTTTTTTAAGAAACAAATATTTTTATTGCATCACAGACAGGACACTGTAGTAAACTTTTTTCTTGAAACACTAAGACTTTTTTAAAGAAACATTATGACTTTTTTTTAAGAAACAAATATTTTTATTGCATCACAGATAGGACACTGCAGTAAACTGCAGTCACTTCGTGAGGATATTCACGATATTCACGAACTCGATAGTGGGAAAAAAATGTGTTTTTTAATCGCGATTCAAGATAAAATTGATTATTGTCCCATCCCTACTTGCGTGTGTCTGTGGGTGGGTAGCTTTTGTGCTTTGGGTTATTATAGCTTGGCAAGAAATTATGTTTTTTAAGAAACACCAATCATCATCTGATTGACAGTTATGGATTGTCAGGTAGAAGCATATAGTCAGCACAAAATGTGTATTTTAATTAAAGTAAAAAAGCCGAAAGGGGGAAAATTGAGTTAAAGGATTTTCATGCAACGGCAGGGATAAAGTCCAGTGTAATCCACTATACAGCTGAGAATGTCTGCCAATAAGTCAGGAAAATGTCCGTCTGTGTGTTGGCTGACCTAAACCCTGTCAGCTCACATCCATCCAGCAGTCCTGTTAGTTTGGCACACACACACGCACGCACGCACACACACACCCTCACTCAGGACACGGTGATAGATAAGCGTTTGGCCATTTAAGATATGTGAGGCAGTCATGTTAGTGCTCTAATGCTGCTCCACAGTCGTCGCCAATTATCACTGAATCTGTGCTGGCTGACTTTAGGCGTGTTTGGAACCGAGTGCGGCAGTTGGCTCTGGAGAGATTTGTTAAGAACAAGTATTTATAGTGCTAACATGTGAGTGCCTTCTGGCAAAACTGTTCTGTAAGTTGTACTTTAAAAAGAAGTCAGTTATCAGACAGTTTTTCAGCTATCTATTCACTAAGTCACATAAAACCTTGGTAAGGAAATTAAATTTGTTGCGTGCAAATCCCCAACTTCTGTCAAAGAATTCCTGAGTGTATAGAGGAGCTGAGAAGTAGGTTATAAGCAATCAGATAAACGTTAACACTGATAACAGTAATAGTGAATTATGCTTAAACCAAGCCAAGTCTTGACATTTCATACTGCACAACCCCTGCTCCAACCACATCTCACCTAACTAAACCCAACTAACACAAGCTGCTCGTGAACATTTTCAAGTTCTTTGTTTGTTGACCAAGCTAAGCTCTGGCTGCTAGCTTAAAGTAAATACTGAGTGTTTATTCACAATTATTTCAATACTAAAAGGATACTTATTGTCAGCAAACCTTGTACAAAGACCAAAACCAAGTATTATCTGTAGCCAAAGCTTTTATTCCCCTCAGTGCTATTCATTGTTGTCCAACAAGACTAAAAGTCTTTATACGAGGCTATATCATGGATGTATTATAAGATCTAGATACTGGACTCCAAAATGATGCCAATTCCCTTGAATGAAATTTGCTCGCCAAGCACATAAGCCAGAAACATTTTCTTGCTTCTGGGTTTACTTCCGAACGCTGTGCATAGTGTTTCCTCACGCTTTAAAATCTAGCAAAGTTTTACAAATATAAAACCCTCATGGATCTTTAGCAAGTTAAAAGTTTACCTTGTTCATTATCTTAGTTTCTCATTAGATTTGAAGGTATTTGGTCATACTTCAAAGTATTGCTTACACTGAAATTTTGAGCCATTAGGTTTCATCTTGTGGGGACTATGAATGTCTGTACCAAAGTCAACTGCAATCCGTCCAATAGTTGGTGAGATATTTCAGTCTGGACCAAAGTGGTGCACGATCAACAAACCGACCGATCGACCGACCAACATTGCCACTAAAAATGATCAGACATACATCAGTGAGCCACGCAGTTACGATCAACATGGGTAGTTTAGCTTATTTGAAGTAAAGCCAACATATGCCATCGCGGTGCAAAATGCACCAATATTTACTCCTGTTTCGAGTAAAGTTAGCTAAAAACTACAAAATTCTGCTTTTTTAAAAGCGGAAACTATGTATTTGTGGCAAGTTTTTCAAGATGCATGGCCATTTGTACAACTGGGCTTGAGGCTGAGAGCGTCAGACTGGCAGGGAAGTCAGAAAGCATTGAGAGACGGACTAATGCATTGCTGGTTTTGGTCTTTTTACATTTGTTGACAGTAAGACAAATAAAGAATAATGCCAGCCTTAACCTTGAAATAACATTTTGTTATTTGGGGGATTTTACAAGCTACTTTCCACTACTTACCCAGAGTCAGTCAATTGTGTTTAGGATGGTTGGAGGTGCTCTAACTCTAGCTTTGTCTCTGCTATGGACAAATGTTAATCAGCGTCACAGGATTGTTGGGTCGCATCTTTCCGGGTTAACAACAAATAAGTCTGCTGAAGACTTAATCACACATTGACAGTGATGCATTTCACACCATGTTTGTTCTTTGACACATAAAGTGGTGTCACTTTCTGCGAGGCAAAACCTTTTCAAAAGTTTACGTGCGACTTTCACAACAACTTTGCTGTCGACCTCTCGCTAGTGGATCACAGATTTAACATTAACAAAATATATCAATGGAAAATGATCACCAGGCTGTAAATATGAACTATTAAAGCCACAGAATTGGAGAATGTGAACTATCTCAAGTGGAGCTGCTACTTGAGTTGACAGGCCTCCAGGTGCAGAATTACTCTCGAATCTCGACATTCCTTTAAACAGCACTTAAGGACATATGACAAGTATCTATGGCTGATTCTGGGAAAGTATCACAAATCATAAAATTCCCTAAAAACAAACAAGAGAATGATATCTCAAGTGGGATTACTGAAAAGACACATAAGGTCACAAGATCAGCGTCTCTATTGGAAGATGGATTATATGCAGACTGGCACATTTGTTGCAGGGGTGAATAGAAAATAAGATTTGACTTTCTGGTCTTTATGCTAGCTGCTGCCTACCTACAACAGCTTCCCCCTCACAGCCAAATAAACCCTGCAGCCAAACGCCCTGGCATCAGCCCCCCCCCTGCACTGCCCTACCCCTCGCTACGCCAGCATTCTCGCTCTCTCATCCCTTTAATGCTGTGCCACGTCCCGGCAGGGCTTTCCGGGGATTTGTGCAGAGAAAAAGGAGAGAGAGGGAGCAGGATTCTGCAGAAGTCATCCAGAGGTAGGGAGCGGCCCCTGCCAGGGTGTGCAGCCGTTGCTGTCGTGCTGTTTTCGCTTGTTTCTGGCTGTAGCTCCGCTGTCGCTTATTTGCAGCCGCATCTAATCTGACTAAGCCAAAGAGTCGCGACGTGGCATTTGAAGGTGAGAACATCAGCAGCTTTAAAAAGGATCTGCTTACTGGATGCCCTGCTACAGTGCCCCGATTTCTAGGCCGGATTTTTGCCACCCGTAGTGAATCAGACTTTTATTAACGATCAAAACGGGTACATACCAGGCTGGTCTCATTCTGTGTTCGTAGCAATGACTATGAATAATAATGCACTGTAATTCGTACATATACCACATCATTTTGAGACATGCCATTGAGGTTTAAAAGACACAAGCTGAACAATTAATCTAAAGTTTATCGAAAATCGCAATATGGCAATTTTCAAATCGCAGGAGGCGCAATATATGTTGAAGGCGAAATACCATTTTAAATTAAATATTGTCATACTGCAGAGATATCCTGCACACATCATATTCTACAGACTTAAGAAAACATCTTTGTTTGGTACAGATCCACGTAAAAATCACACCATAATCATGTAAATATGTTTTTCAATGAAAATGACAATAATTATGTTAAAATTATCATTCCCTCCAATATTGCAAATCATATCGCAATTTCAATATTAGTTCAAATAATCGCAATTAGATATTTTTTCAAACTCGTTCAGCCCTAGCAGGGGGGGTTTGGCTCGATCACACAGGATTCACTCAGGAGACCGGAGTTCGAGTCTGTGTGTATCACGCGACTGTCACATGTATTTAAAATGCAAGTAGGAAGTAGGGTTTTTTTTAATTTTTAGATTATTTTTTGGGCCATTTTGCCTTTATGATCATATAGCTTGAAGATCAACAGGAAACAGGGGAGAGA
>JAOVVB010079579.1:0-13147 GCA_028570985.1 Heterobranchus longifilis
CAGGGGCCGGGGATCGAACCGCTGACCTTCCGGTTAGTGGACGACCGCTCTACCAACTGAGCTACAGCCGCCCCCAAAAGTACATATTACATGTGAAACTGAATCAAATGAGTATGAAATATGCACATGTAAATTCACAGTATATGGACTTGTAAAAGCTTCTTTTATTTAAGCAGAAATAACTTATTTTTCATCATCATGCAATACTGGAAGGTTCCCTGTGTGGCACTGAAATGAAACTGGCCTTAAAGCAAGACTATGTAACTTTTAAAAGAATAAATATCAAGTATTCCTCTTACAAATTAGAACTTAAATTCATAAGCAATAAAACACACATTTGATCAATTAAATACACTCAGGGGTTTTGCATTTACAGTGGTACCTGGTCAGGTGCTATCTTATGGAAGCTAATTTTAGCTAACTTCAGATTGACATTTCTGTGTAACTGACATTATTGAGTCACTTTTCTGACTTTATTACTCGTCTCCATACTTTTAATTGCCACTCTTGAGAGAGGGTTTGGCCGCTGACTGCAAGCTGCCCGGAGACAAGAAGTCAACAACAGCAACAGCCTCCGAGTTATCAACCTACACACTGAAAATGACAAGTTTTGAAGATTTGGATGGTGTAATAAGGCAGGTCTGCTCTGTTATTTCAGTGAATGATTGTAAAGATCTACAAAGAATAATGTTCACAATGTTTTCATGTAGGTGTTCCACCGAAATGGGTTCTCTCCTGACACTATTTTACAGAGGCACAGTCGGGGCGTGGTGTCTCCCAGGATGATTGTGATTGGTTTAAGGAAATATAAACAGGCCAGGGAGATTTTCACCATCCAGGAGTGAAAGTGCATTGAATCCAGACTTTCCCCCAGCGCAGACACAGCGCTGTGGAGATAGGTCTGACTAGGTGGCCAGAAATAACTCCAAATGAATGCTATTACCTCCACGAAAATGATGTAAACATATTCTTTGTAGATCTTTACAATCATTCACTGAAACAACAGAACAGGCCTGCCTTATTACACAATCCAAATCTTCAAAACTTGTCATTTTCAGTGTGTAGGTTGATAGCTCAGAGGTTGTCATTTGGTTCCCGTAGCAAAGGGACTTCCTGTGCGGACAGGAAGTAAGGCTTTATCCCGGCACTGTTTGGTAAGCCCGTCAGACTACTGCTGGATGTGTAAAGAGGTAACTGCTTTTTAATGTATTCACTATATCAACTGAATGAATTCTGACCGTGCGACCTCTGGGCTTTGTTTGACAGCGAGTAGCATCAGCTCCGTGTTAATGAGGATAGCCCAGCAGGGGAAGCAGGCCAGGAGCAGAATCAGAACCCCTCTTTGGAGAAGGACGCCCACGCGCTTTAGGTTTCCACTCCCATACGTCTACACCGAAACAGAACACAGATCAGATGTGTGCACATGGATGATGGAAGAAAAGAGCTGCCACATAAACAAAACTGTCTGACAAATGAGCCTTGACCAAGATTTTACCTGAGATATGAGGGTATCACAGGCCGATGCCAAACCACTTCCAACTGAAATACCAGTCACATTGATAATCTGCATCCAAAACACACACACACACACACACACACAAATAAACATAAACATAAATCATACTGTAATAGCAGTAAGAGTTACTTGAGCTTTACTTGAGTATTTTAATTTTATGCTACTTTTTACTTTTTACTCCACTACATGTATTAAGTAGTTACTAGTTACTTTGCAGATGAAGATTTTAAAATCCTACAATGACAATATGAAGTACAATACATTGAGTAAATTAAACCACACAACAGTGTAAAAATGAGTAAAATTAGCTCTACAACGTTAAAATGTGACTTACGTGTTACTGCATCAATAATAATAATCTAATAGTATAATACAGAATAATTTAACAATGACAGGGCCCATTTTGTCTGCTGAGTACTTTTATAATTTAAGTACATTTTATTAATAACACTGACATACTTTTACTTAAGTATGGCTTTGAATGCAGGAGTTTTACTACATATTATTCTTAAAGGTATTCTTCTTTTACTTAAGTAAAAGGTTTCAGTAATTCTTTCACTACTGTGTAATAGACACATGTTACACGTGGATCACAAACAAAGGTGCGTGAGTTTGACTTAAAAGGCTGAAAGCAAGCTGTTGTAAGTTGTGTTTTCTTACCGATGTTGCTAACGCCACAGCTGCGAGCTCAGTTTCCCCCAGGTGACCGCAGAACACTGTGCTGACAAAATTGATGAGAAAGACCAGCAATTGCGAAATGAACTGAAATACAAGAAAAAAACCTTAAATCACAGGGAGATTAAGTTTGTGTCAGTATTTGCTTAATTGAGGATAAACCTACAAAACCTTGCTAAACACATGAACATAGTTATGATAGTTTCAGATGTTTCCATTTATTGCAGAGTAAATAGGGACACTGAAAAACAGTTGGAAGTATCATCTACAGATGAAACAGTATTCAGGGGCCGTATTCACAAAGCATTTTATCATACCACTAGGAGAACTCCTAAGTCGCAATAAAAGTTCCTAACTAAGAGTTGAGCTGCAAAACCAACTTTTACTGAGGAATTAGAGTAAAGGGCGGGGTTGACCTCATTAACATCATGTCTCATGGACGTGCTTACTCTGTATTCCCACAGTGATTGGCAGGCTGTGCCCTGTATACTACAGAGAGTAGATGGTCTCTGTCCTCTGTCTGTGATTTCCTCATCATAGAAATACTGCAGGAAGGCATAATTCTCTGCCATATTCAAATAAAGATCACAAAATAAAAACGTAGGCTGAGTGTCACTGATTTATCCTATCCTTTCCTACGTGCAGAGCAGGAAACGTTCCCAGTTCACCGTCCAGACTCGGACATTTACATTCAGTGTCCACGGAGAACAAGCTGGTAGCTGCCAGAACGGAACCGCTTGTGCGCCGTGCGTCTGGCACATGTCCACAGCTCTCAGACACTCTGTCTCCACCTCATCCACCCGCAGTCAGCTGTGTGTCTGCCTTCATACTGTGTGTGTAGGACATTAAGACTAAAATAAAACATTATTTTTAGGAGTTGCTGCTAAATCGGCAAGTTAGGAGCTACTTTTAGCGTTAAAATGCTTTGTGAATACGGCCCCAGATGTGCAGTCCAGGATGCATCCAAAATGTATTAGATCAAGGAAAAATAGCACATGCACAATATAATATGACAAAATGTTAAAAAAAAAAAAGTTCCACACATGCTTTTCCAGTGTGTAAGGTAAACCAAACTGACACAAAAACCATTTAGATTTCAACTTTTATCTCAGAGGACTAGAACCACAAGAAACAACATAACAAATTCACAAGAAATCATTTGTCCTGTGGTGTGTATCATACTTACCACAGGTCCTGCTAATTTGAGAAGTTCAATCGTTTCCTTTTTGAAGTCCACCGGGAGCCAGTCCTTGATGCATTTCAGACACTTTGTATAGTAAGAATATGAAGTTGCTCTGGAAATAACAGGAGGCGCTGCTTCCCTCTGACCGTCTGTCTCATTGAGAAATTTGAGTCCTAAATCTTCCATATCGAAATCAGTTTGAACGCTGTGCAGGTGAAATGTTTTTTGCTACTTTAATGCTGAGCTGAACACGCCTCTCAGGTGGGACGGCCTATTATTAGATTATTATAATTAGAGAGCAGATTTCAGGTACACCCAACAGTGATGCTGCTCAGAGGTGCCACAGAATTGAATGTTTAAATTCAAAGAGATTAGTAAAACAATGCTTTTCAGCTTGGTGTTTGTGACTCTTTAAAGCCTATACATGCTTTGTATTGTTGACTACTTTGTTTAAACATCTTTGGACTGGAAAGTAATGTTCAATGGAAACCTTTATATGAGTAACTCGACATGTGAATAACCATGAATCATTCTAGTCTAAGTTTACCTCACTGAAAAACACTTTGTGGAAGCAAATAAGTCTTTGAAATGCATAGAAACACCCAATACCTGTGGAGGAGGGGTGGAGATGTAAAGAAAATCTGGAAAAGCCTGTTATCTACCTGATGGCATGTCACTTAATAGAGGAGAGTATTTTTACATACTTTAAAATGTGTTGGGAGGAGCACTTTAACAATGTATTAATCTATTATATAATAACATATAGACTCAGGGTCCATTTTTCTGCATGATTAGCACTTTTACTCTGAGTACATTTTGCTGTTTATACCTCTGTACTTCTACATAAGCAAAGTTTTGAATGTAGGACTTTTACTTGCAATTGAGTATTTACTGTAGTGGTGTATTGCTACTTAAGTAAAATGTCTGAATATTTCTTCAATTTCTGACTGGACTATGATGTATAATAAAAATACATTTTAGTTTTTGTTGTTGTTATTTATTTATGATTATTATTATTATTGTATTGTTCTGTGTCCTGGTTTTGTATGTATGAAATTTGTACTTTTTCTTTTTGTATGTCACTACGCACTTTCAAAGAAAAAAAAAAAGATCACTTGATCACAAAAAAAGAAAAAGAAATTCCCACAATTAATTTACATTAAAGCTCGCTGTGCAGGAGAGTAATGTCATATATCCCCCTGCAGATGGTAGTATCACACTGCTATTTTCAAATGATTTGACTTCCTGGATAACTCACTGATAACCCAACATCATATTTCATGATCTGATGTTGAAAAGTTGTCTGCAGCTTTTTTTTTGCAATCAAACATAACCAGTGCTATCAATCAGTGAAAGTACAGTGGTGCCCGTTTTTCTGTGTCAAGCCCACCTAATGGCTGTTAAACTGTTGTGCTGCCTAGTTTGTTATGGTTCTTATTGCAGGCTTAAGTGTTGCTTTGTCATACCTTGACAGTTTCGACGACTGTCTGTCGCCATCGTCATCTTCTGTCGCCCCCTTTCGTCTGGAGGAACATGGATGGAGGGGGGCCCCGCCCCTCGCCGCCAGGTACAATACCTGGTGGCGGGGGGCCCCGCCCCCTGGCACCCGGCGCCAGGGGGCACCGTCATTCCACCACTGACAACCCGGATAAAACACCTACAGGATACGTCACAGCAACATCACGTGACGCTTCTGAAGATGACGACAGACGCAGTCGTAGAAACTGTCAAGGTATGACAAAGTAACACTTAAGCCTGTAATAAGAACCATAACAAACTAATTATCAAAAGTAGGCTATATGAATTTGTTTGGACTGTTACTAGCCATTTTTGTAGTTTAAATGTACAATGGTTTGTCACTTTGTTTATTTCATACAAAAGCAAACCATTCTGTAGGACTCAGGGTGAGTTTGTCTTTATTTCTAATAGTGAAAATAACCAAACAAAACCAATTTGCTTTTTGAAATTAAAATAATTCCAAGCCTGGTTTGTAGAAGGCTTTTGTAAAGAGCCTGTACATGAACACAATGAATTAATGTGTTTATTTTTAATTTCTGAAGCAAAGAGAATGTTCACTCTCCAATCTGTTGAACTAGTAGAGAAGATGAGGCACATTAGTTCAAACTGTGGAAACATTCAAATTAGGATGCAACGCTACCACAAAAAAATTCATGTGGATACAAAAATAAATGTACAAATGTACAAAAACTGTATTTGCTGTTGTTTTCAGTGAGAAAATAGGAAAAACAGAAGCCACAGGTCTGATTTGTAAAGAATTCAGTCTTAATGATTTACCACCACCTTGTGGTTGCTGGAGGGTACAATATGGAGAATAACATCTAGTATTATTAAAATTAAAATAAATAGAATAAACTCATAATAATAATAATAATAAATATATAATATATAAATAATAAATATATTCACAGTCTTTTAGATCAGGGGTTCCCAAACTATTTTCCTGAGAGACCCAAAAGAGAAATTTGGTGTCTCCCGGGACCCAAACTTACAAAAATACATCATAAATTGCCATGCCATCTACATTTATAAACTACTGATAAAGAACACAACAAACTATGAATTTAAAAATGTATATGAAATGTATTTACTTAATAAATAATAAATGTACATCACAGTACATCAGCAGTATTAAAGACCTCCTCCAGACATGTTTTAAAATACTCTGCTATGATTAATATTTTGTTTAACATGGTTTTTCTACAAAAACAAATAAAATCTGGCCTCAAGCCCCGCCCACCACAGCTGCTATAGTTACGCTAGACTTGATTGGTTCCTCAGACATGTGATGTCATAAAACCTGTCTGTCTGAATCTGGATTTTTGAGACTGTTGTTGGCACGCTGCAGTTTGAAGGCAGAGATTCTCAGCCGTGGTGTTAATGCTCATTCACTCATGACATGTCTTGTAGCAAATAAAAACAGCATATGTTAACAAGGTTAGAAAGTTGATTTTAACCAGAGGGGCTCTTTAAGTTTCTCACCACCTCATAACAAACAGCGTACACACACAGCAGCTGAGCTGAACATATGCCGACTGGCGACCCAATAAAAACAGGTCCTAACTTTGGGAAAGACTGTTTTAGATCAAAGTTGGAAGTTACGTAAAGGGAAGATAAAGAATCCCTGAGCTCATCATTACAGTATTATAATAACAAACTACTCTACTCTGTCAATGTACTCTATGCAGTGTACTGTAATGTGTACTGTAGAGTGTACTTTAGTGTGCAATAATTGTGGATTCCTGAACACAATTTCAGGAATTACTATTTTAGCTGTTTAGAAATAACTTCAATGCTTTAAAATAAGATATGATAACAAATTAGCCTTTATTGTCTCCCTTAGGATAGTTTTGTCACTGTAGAGAGAATACAGGTAACATAACAATAATATACACAACATATCTGTATACATGTACAAACAAACTACACTTAATATTCAGTAACACACAGATCCATATTCACCAGATTACACACCAACAATATCCCATGATGCCCTACACCAAAGTATATACAGTAAACCAATAATATATGTGTGCATTCATAGCCGGCAGACAATAAAGGACCATTTTCTGACACGTGTGTATATCAGCACCAACAAATACAATCTACTGAGCACCTTTTTCCTGCAGCAGGATGTAATATGGCCTTCCACCACTCGAGGGCAGTCAGAGTCCGCAACAGACAGAGTGGACAAAGCACAGCCCTCCTGGGAACAAAGGATTAGTTGGTGGTCCAGCACAATAAAAAGACGGTTGTATGTAAATCGTGTAAATCCACTACGGGAGAGGAGAGTTACGCCAGTCTGATTTCATGCCCAGTCAACCCACTGGAAAATGACCTCAGGCCAGCAGACCCATGGCTGAATAGTTATGGGGAAAAAAGGGAATTGTAAAAAGTCAGCCACTGACACAAAATCACTTTACTCTGCAATGTTTTGTTTCTGCAGTTACCACTTGGGGATATTGTCTGGGCTTTGGCTCCATGTCTGTCCATGTCCAGGACTCACTTTTAGCTCTAGTCACAGGATACTGTGCGGAAACATGAGGAAACAGTGACTGCTGTACAGCAAACAGCAGCTGACAGGCAGCTGTATAGTAAAGAGAATCCCAGAGAGCGTGCAGGTTAATATTGTAGTGATTACTGCTTAGATGTTGGCCTTGGCTTCAACATTATTTGCCAGTAAAATGTCAAATTATGATCCAGGCCACATATTACAATTCCAGTCAGACCATCAGTCACCTGGGGACAATGGGAGCTTTGCAGCATGGGTGAGCGAGTAGGTAAATAATTTGGGAGAGGAGATAGGGACACAATTAAACTGACACATGTAAATGTTGGCTGAATGGGATGTGTGGAGGAGAGGGAGCCTTCTCAAGCAGCTAATTGATCAATTAAATAAACAGAGGCCGCTCCTGGAGGGGTGTCGTGGTGGGGCTGGAGAACGGGTGGGAGATAGGTGCTAATGACTCATCTGTGGCTAAAATATGAGTCTCTGGAGATAATAATCCAGCAGGAGCGGCTGTGGTGAGGTAGAGGCACTGTGGGTAGTCTAATATATTGAAACTTTGCCGTCAGGGCTGTGTATTGGCATGAATCTGGCGATACGATACATATCATGATACAGGGGTTTTGATATCGCGATACTGTAAGCAAGCCGATATAGTGCAATTTTAGGAAAGGGTTAAAGTCATACTGTAGTACAAAGAATACATCACCAAATACTTACATTGTTTAGTTGGAGTGGAAGAGTCAAATGGCTGAATATAAATTACAACACTGTTTTCTAGCAGTCGGGAGTTTAAACAACACAACATTAACCACAGTCTGCCACAAATCTTTGCATGTAAACTATTAATTAAAAATCAAAACTGCTTTGGAGAATTGATACAGTATATAAAACATAATACTGAAATATTCAAGTATACTGCATGTGTGTGTGTTTTTATGTCTCAGAATACTGTGTGTACTCAGTTTTAAACTAAAAACAATGTTTTAGGTGTGTGCACATATGAGACGCTTTACATGTGTTATTTTATAAAGCTGTTTTCATATCTTATATTTCCACTTTTCATTTCAAAGGGGGCTGCAATGTTTTATTTCTGCTACTTTAGCTGCTAGTGTTGCTGCAGAAACATAATTTAGCGCATTCACACTAACAGAGACCTGTTTGTGAAGATACAGATGCCTTTGCAGAGGCTTGCTGAGCGAGGAGAGTTCTTCACACACCAGATCCCAGTGCATGAAAGTCCGTAATTGGGCTAAAATATCACAATTTGCTTTTTCTGCCTCGTGGAAAAGTGTTTCCAATTCTGCTTCCTGCACCTCTGCTGCCATGGAGTTTTAAGTAAACCAACAATACAAAGCCTCAGTGAGTAAGTACAGCGGGAGTAGACACAATAACAGGAACACAATATATGGTAATCCAGCAAGACCACAAACTACAGCTTCATATATTACCATAGAGACAGACAAAATATTAGCTTCACAAACAGTAAGATTTACTGCAGGACATGCTATGATGTTGGATTGGATAAGGTGATGTTTGTGTATGTATCAGCTTGATTTCCGGCGATCCTGGCCTCTTTATAAGTATATAGCGACTTTAGATGGGACCTCAGTGTCAGACTGTAAGCTCTGCATGTCAGGATGGGTTGAGTGTTCTCTGTTTTAATGTGAATGCCTGTCTACTTATGCCCTTTCCTGCTGTGCAAAGTACTTTGTCAGACCTTTTTTGCTGAAAGTGCTGTACAAATAAAATTGACTTGATCTGGCTTGAATATAAATATGGATAACAGGCATTTCTGTTCCGCTTTGAAGATTAAATGTCTTTGACTTTGGCTTACTTCGATCATATCTTGCCTCATAATGGGGACCTGTAAAAGTGCATTATCCCCACGCTTGGTAGGAGGGTAATACATTGACAAGAGACACGCTCTGATGTTCCAAATGTGCGGAGTAAGTGGCGCTGAACGAGACAGGCTCCAGTGCTGACAACCAGGTGGACAGGTCCCCACCCTCATTCCCTCCGTCTTTCATTTGAATAATGCATGCTAATTACCTACTTGCCGAGAGCAGAACTGTCACCCCACAGGCCCCAATAGACATTTCCATGCACTATACAAGCACGCACACACACACACACACACACACACACACACACACACACACACACACACACACACGCATGCACGCACGCACACATGCATGCACAGACAGACAGACACACACACAGTGGCTGTCACTGCAGCATTTCTACTCACCTCCTAAACACTGGCACATTTACAATAGAAACTTCAGAGGACCTAGTTGATGAACTTGAGGGAATTCCTTTAACAAAAGCACCTGTCAGGACAGTATGTAGGCTAATGATAGACTACATCCACCTCTCTGCTGGAAGAGCTGAGCACGGCACTTCTTAAGCTTTAACTGAAAGAGATTGACAGCGAGGGTGATAACATAGTTCAAAGCAGGAGGAATGAGCAACGTTATTTATGTTAACAGTCATTTGATAATGTAGGCCTAACTAGAATTACCACCTTGCTGTTGTATGCCTCTGCCATCACATAACTGAAGACTTTAAAGGAATTTATTACAATTAATTCAGTGTATTTTTGGGTGAAATGTGGATGCTTCACACACATCTCCAACCCGGCAGCACAGAAGATCTAAACAATCACCACAGAACCCAAGATTAGAGTCACTAATTCAGTATCCAACTAATCATCTCCCCTTCTGTTCCTGAGTTATGCATTATTATTTTGCAGGACATTATGATGTCATAGTGAAGACCTTTTAGGTATAAAACGTCATCACTTCATCATTTTATCCTATTACACATTTGTGTTAAACTTTGTCATAATAAGCAAATTAATTATTGAGTTATGGCCAAAGAACGTGTTATGAGGTCGGAGTGACCTTGACCTTTCACCTCCAAAATCTCATCGTTCATCCTTGAGTCCAAGTGGACGTTTGGTCCAAATTTGAAGAGACGTTCCTGAAATATCTCATTCACAAGAATGGGACGTACGAACAAACCGAAAGCATAACGCATCCGGACACGACTATCACCGGCACGGAGGCATAAAAACTACTTAAATGCAAAAAGTAGCTAAATTCTAACCTCTATGTGTATAATTAAAACAATTCTGTCTTTAGCAACTCGAAAGACATTTATCTTTATCGTTATGAGGTATACACATATATGCATACTCTGAGTCTGGCTCTCTCTCACACACTTTTTTGTAATATAGCCGTAGCATGGGACTAATGCTCGTACCTTTGCTGAGTCGCACACCACTTACAGTATATCGTGGGAGCTCAGAGGTTTTTTCATCCCATTCATTTGAGGCTTGGTTACACAGAAAAATCCTCAGTTGGCTAAACCTGCAATTCCACTGATGAGCTTCCTGGCTCCATACCCAATATGGAGGTAAATCTGGCAAACTGTGTGTGTGTGGGTGCGTTTTTATGAATTCATTGTGTGTATGTGTGCCTGTGTGTTTGCGTGTGCGAGTGTGTGTGCTCGACCACAAATCGCCAAACAAAGCTGCCAGGGCTTGCTTCTCCAACTTCCATTCCCACAACAAAAACTGTGGCAACCTGGGGCTACTTTGACCCTCCTGTCTGTCTGCCTGTGTAAGGCCCGCCATTGGTATGCAAGGCATGGTGTGTCCTCAACAATAATTCGGGGATAAAATCAATGATGCTGCCAGTGCACGGCCCGTGGTTTTTACTGTCTCCATCAGTGACTTTTGGGAGGGTGTGTGGCTCTCTGACACGGTGGTTTGACAGATCTTCAACAGCTGTGTTGGTGGAGGGCCATGTGCGAGTGGGGATGAGGATGTTGACAAGGCTGTCCATTAAAGCTGCGAGTGACACATGAGCAGCAGTAAAGCTGGTCTGTCCTATCGTCGCTGTCACCAGTTTGCCGTTGCGGAGGGTTCAGCTCCGCATTAATGGATTCCTACTTGACGGATTCCACTTGATCACATCTCAGTTGAATCTCCATTAAGATGTCAACGCAGTGGTTAATGCATTTGAGATTTTTCCCCTCGTCCTGCTAAACCGTTATTTATGACACTTATTAGGAAGCGTAACCCGGCCATCAATTAATGTCCTGCAGGCATGCTAAGCAATTGGGTCCATTGGCGTCAGACCAAATGTACTGGAACGTCCATTAATACTGCAATCCACACACAAGTGCTCACATTCAAATGAGCACATTCAGAGACACACAAATGCACTACTTTAGGCAAAGCTTCGCACACATGCACATTTACAATTTTCTCAAGTTGCACTTTGAGAAAAGGTCCAATGATGAAAAGCAGACAAATGTCCCTCGTGCTAATACTGCGTCATGAGGGTGAGGCGCTTGTAATGTGTTTTCTCTGCATAGGTTAATTTGTTTTATTCAGTGCAGAAATATGTTGGCATATGCTTTGAAATATTGTATTCCACTGCATTGTTCAAAACAGATTTCATTTCCAGATTACTTAGAAGTATTGTTTTTCCATATCATTATATAAAATGACTGTTTGTATAAATGATGTCATTTTACATCATGATCTAGCCAGCTGTAAAGGGAAAAATGTATATCTGCACCACTGACTGGAGTAAAATGAATAAAATGTCTTCAGGGTAAAGGTCAGCTGATGAGATTGACTGCAGTGAAATGACAAATATTAGTGAATTTTACTCGAGAGTATGGTGTGCAGTGCTACTTTGACACTTATTGCAAGAGAGGTTAATACACTGGCGACGAAATGCCTGGTAGCACCAAATTACAATGACATTTTAATACTGTACTTTCTGAATTAACCATTTCATCTTTCTTTCCAGTGTCTCTGGTGCTAAACAAGGGCGTAGGTTTAATTCCAACATTTGGGGGTCTGGGGGTCTTAAGACTTAATTTCCTGCATTCTGATGGATTTTTATACACTAATTTCTGTCTTTCCAGTATCAATTTATGGTGGAAATGTCTTAATTTATGTAAAGGAAAACACCAAATTCAGGTGACAATTCAAAATATAAAAAATATAATGGAATATAATGGAGTCAGACTCTCAGGCATTCTGTAGCCTGTTGCGTTCAAATATTTATCTCCTATTTATTGGTGAGACAACACACATGTAGTCATGATTGACTCCTCCCTCCTCTTTGGTGTAACCTCGTCACTGCTTGTGGTCATTTCATGACTGTGGGAATCCTGACTATCGTATGAACTCTTACCTGTTTGCATTAAATTCACATACACGACTGAACATTTTCTAATCTCAGATTGCACCAAAATGCCTCATATTCATGTTGAAAACACTTAATATTTAACAGTGTCATATGCTATATGTAAGTTCCAATTAATGAAAATCAAATTCAAATGTCTTAGCTGTCAATAAATCACATGCTGCCATTGTTCTGACTGCTTTTGGACAGCTCCTGCATAGTTAATGCAAAAGTATTCTATCTGCTGTGTGGACAGTCACAGGCAACATTAACATTAGAGTAGTTAGCAACTATTTCTAAAAATAAACTCCAAAAATATTACCTAGTTCAATAGCTTCCATCAGAAATGTCTGGGTTTTGAGACTTTTTTATAAAAAATGTCCTAATATCGGACCTCCTCCTTTTTTTCCTCACAGCAGGCACTGCATGCATTGGCACGTTCAGTCCTTCAAAATAAAAGTTCCATTCTAGTGGTCCTGCAAAATAAAAGTCCCCCATTTATGTTTTATTGGGGGGGGGGGGGGGGGGGGGGGGGC
>JAOVVB010079590.1:0-13701 GCA_028570985.1 Heterobranchus longifilis
TATTGCGAAAGTTGATATTGCGATGACAATAAAAAAAATCTCTATATTGTGCAGCCCTACTCAAAACATTCACAAACAGACACTAAACTTTCACTAAGCCATCTGGAGGTTAACAGTGTGTCATGTGCAGTTAAAAGCAGAGCCGACATCCCATTTCCATCCACAGTATCCGCTCCCCGGGCAGTGCAGCTGTCAACATGTGTCTGGTAGCGTGCGGAAAGGCTGATGCGTACTACCACATGGGCATCCACTGCTGGGACATGGCTGGAGGCGCAGCGATTGTTACTGAAGCCGGAGGAGTTATCATGGACATTTCAGGTGAGTCACCGAGGAGACTTGGGCTCTTTTGCAAAACTTTTTCAGAGGCTGCTGAGTCATTGGATGAAATGAAGGAAGCGGGCAGCAGGGTGATTGACTTGTGGAGAAATTGCTGTAGGAGATTGCGAGAATGGGCTGCTGTTGTTTCAAACACAACGGCAGTTATTAACATGGTTCCCAGGGGTCCTTGAAATCCTTGGAAGTTCATGAATTTAAGGGGGAAAAAGAAGTTTCGGCATAAATAGACATCATGGGTCATTGAAAGTGCTTGAATTTCTATATTTTGTGCAAGAATAGAAATTGAAGTTCTTTTGATATTTTCCTTACTTAATGTTAATAAATCTATGTTATCTAACAAACATACTTATTTTAACCCAAACTATGATCTTTTCCGAAACCTAACCAAGTTGAGAAAAAAACGTTTCCCTCGAAACATAATTGAGGATGAACTTTTATAGAAGACAGAGTCTCCCGCAGTCATTGTTTCTCCCGTCATTGTTTCACGCGGCAGCCTGCGAGTTCTTATTCTAAAAATGTAACAATGATGATCCTGGATCCATGTCTCAAACTATGCTGTGTTGGGTCCTTGAAAAGTCCTTGAATTTGAAGTTTAAGAATGTGGGGGATCCCTATATTAATGTTTCTGAATGATTTATTATTAATAATTGTCATTGTTCTTGGTTTTTATCCCTCTTTCTGCTCACAAATGAAACAGTCAAAGATGGGGAGCAGGGCAGCTGGTGGCTTTGTACTTGAAACGGGAAGCAGCAGGTTTTGAGAAATTTGGGGTTAAATTTGGGCAACACTGCCACTGACATAACAGATGACATTTCGGAGGACGCTATGAAAGCTGCTTGTCAAGTCAAACCTGCACAATTGACAGTGACAGTGCTCATAAAAGAATAAGCACATTCTTGATATTTCTTGGAGTACATGTATGTGGTACAAGCAAACTTACATGGATAACGATGAGTTTGGTGCAGCACAGTCTTTCCTCCTCGGACAATTACTCAAGGTTATAACTCGCTGATCAGCTCTCGCTCTTATAATCTGACCCTGCAGAGTGTCGAATTTTAAAATGAGTGAGATCATGATCTTGGAAATTCACCGCCCACGCCTTCACAGTCTGATTTATAATTGTTTTTCCCCCTTGTGACTAGCTTAGTACTTAACAATTGTTCTTCTAAACGCAGGCATTTCAAAATGAATGCATTCTGCTTGTTTCATCGATTGGATGGTGCATAAAGCCAGAACATTTCCACTGGCATATACAGTGTGTGCTCAACTGTTGCCTAGTATTGTTTTATTATATCTTTGACAAGTAATGCATTTAATCTTACTACTCAAGAGAGTAGGAACTCTTTGATTTAACCTCTTCCACCCCCCCGCCTCCCTACCATGGACTCATTTTGTCTTTTTTAGGGGGGACAGGGGATGTTTAGGGACAGACAGCAGGTCAGCAGTAGATGCCACATAGAAGTGGTGTACAACATCTGGAAGCTGAGAATCTGATGATCAATTTGAGATGCACGGTTTAAAATGTATGAGGCCTTAGAACATTATGATAGAAGTATATGATGGCCATTCCCATTCTCAGTTATGTCTCATAAGTTGACAAAATGTAACCATTTTTTAATTGATTGATATTGAATTGATACATGGTCAAAAATTCCTCCAAAATACCACATTAAGACACAGAGACATTGAGGAACACCACAGAAAAATCCAAGCAATTTGGTATCTTTTGAGATTTGGAGATTTCTGTAAGAATTGCATTTTTTGGCGATTGGCTGGCGAGCACTTCTGTTCTGTTCTGAAACACCCTTTTTGTCAGTATGCAGGAAAGCCATACATCCTCTGAATGCCCTAGGTCTCTAGTTTATGGTTGTAAAGTTTCACGAGGCTGTCATTTTCCTAGAGGTCACAACAGCTCAGCGTTTCAAGTGTTTAGAAAATGGTCTCACTACAATGAGGACTGACATTTTGAGCAAACAATATGTAAAAACCCAAATTAAACTGTGCTATTCTAAAAAGAAATGTGAACACTTATTCTATTAGGAAACACAAGAAGGTGTAACAATGCTTTACTAGTCAGCAAAATAATTCAACGAGGAATTAAAATTCTAGAGAAATGTGGATCTTACAATATTAAAAAAATCAGCTGGTTTATTCAGGTTCACACAAGACACACTTCAAATGTTGCATGTACAGTCTTGTACCAACAAAATGCTGAACTTTATTACTCACAGTAATACTTACTTTTCTTTTCTCTTCCATCCAGGTGGACCGTTTGATCTGATGTCTCGGAGGCTGATCATCGCCAGCAGCAGAGCAATAGCAGAGCGCATCGCCAAGGAGATAACAGAGTTTCACGTCGGCAGGGACGACACAGATGGCGAGTAAATTTCCATCTTCTCTACCAACTTTGCAGTTATTTAATCACCAGACTGTTTTGTATTTAACAAGTCACGATTCCGTCTTTGCCTTAAGAACCAAAACGATAAACTGTCCTCTGAAGTTTGTTAGATAGTCAGCAGATAAGACTTTCAGCCTCCTTTCTGCTTTCTTTATGAGTGTTTCTGCACCTCACAGATTCAGACTTTTTATTCTGTTGTAACTTATTTGGACAGTAATGATGTAGTTTGTGACAAAGGAATTATGCCTGTGTTTGTTTAACCATTTTTATTATTCATATTTTTTATGAACAATGCAGTCAGAACAAGATCAAAGATTTTCATTGATAAAGTACCTACCTCCCTGCAGCACTAAGTGTGTTCAGGTTTTGACCAATGCTATTGTTTTTCTATTTGGGACTTTATCATATTGTGTTTAATTACATTTATTTAAAGATGCACATTTGTTTAGACAGAAAGACAATGAATTTCAGTGCCATCACTAGTTTACATTGTAGTTGATGCAAGAATATGTACACCAAACACTGTGTACACATACCGACTGTACTGTATAACTGCATCTTTATCAAATCCAGACTGAACTACACTGATGTTCTTAAAAAGGTGTTAAACATGTTTTAATATTACAGCTGGGGTAGGCAGTTTTCTGGGAAAATGCATCCCTCCTCCTGCAGCTCTGCCCTCTCTGTCCTAAGCCCCTCCCTTCATACAGTAACCTGTACCAGTACTAATCATTGGTTTCAATCATCCCAATTGTGATTGTGGCAATTATATGAGAATTACCGTCCTGTTTTCTTTGCAAACTTGTGGGCCTGTAAAGTTTGAGCTGACATTCTGGCTGTTTCTCAAAGTCAAGGATGCTTCCTTGGTAGGACAGGTCCTACAGAGGCGGCAACAATATTTGAAACATATGAAATTATCGACTAATGCGACTTAATAATCTCCCATATATTATTTAGTTTTTATTGAATGTAAAAGCTTATTGCACAATCCCTTCACCAAATGTATTTATATTTTTTATCTAATAACTGAGCTCCCTAGTGTTTTTTGTTTCCTCTTTTTGTTTGAATCTGACTGTTATCAATAAAATTGAAAAAAATTAAATTGTGGGTGCTCTAGCTGCACGGAGGATACGAAGAACACACACATGCATCCTTGAAAAAGATCCTCGACATGGGGACAGTCCTTCGTCAGGAGTTGATGACGTGGCATCCTTCAAATTCAGCCTTTGAAGCATCCTTGACTTTGAGAAACACCCACTGTGATTCTGCATTTGTAGAACAGCTAATAGGAACGCTCTCTCTCTCTGGAATGACCTGTGATTGTCCAAAGTCTCCCGTCATGGGATAGATTTCTAAAGCCAGAAAACAGAGCCAAAAGAGAGTTGCAGACCACTTAAATTACAATATGCTGAGAGGTTATTATGGATTTTTTTGCCCAATAACGCCGAACAACTGCGTACTCCAGCTTTAAGTGTGTTTTGTACAGATGTAATGAAGACATTGAATAAAGAACACTATAAATATCTCCTCACACCCAGCCCCTTTCTGTTCTGAATTCATGCCATTAAAGTTCTGCAGAGACCCGTGGCAGCATGCATCCACATGTTGGCTTTCCTCGTAAACAAAACTATGATTGGCAACAGAAGTAAAACCTGAACATTTGTGCAGAAAAAATCTTTTTGACTAAACATGGAAGTTTGGTGTTGTGACTTGTTCCCTCTGAAATTTGTAAATAACCCCCCCCCCCCCAACACCACAGACAAGAAAAAAACAATACACAATAAAATCTGCCAAGACTGCTCCCATGCTCCCTTCACTGTGAGAAAACAAAACCTGCTACACCAGCCCATATCTTCTGAAATCTGATATTATCTGGAACTACATTGTAGAATGGAAAATACCTCCGTATTCAATCTCCAGCAAGGCTCCTAAACACCTTCCTGACACCCTGACAATGGCCTGTATCAGCCCTGTGTTCACAACATAAATAAATGTCCTTATTTGTTCTGACCTAGAAAAATGATAAACCATCTTTTCTTCTTATAAAAGCTATAAAGTAGAAAATATGAAGAAAGAAAATGTCTCTTGTGGCAAACAGGAAACCAAATAAACAGAAAACAGGCCTCTGACACTCCATAAAACACACAAAAAAACACACTGACTGCTACCATTGTGATTTAGTAGAGAGATAAAAGCATTCACAGCCATTACACCATGTAAAATTCTCTGCTGCATTTCCCCTGCCCTTTCAGTCACTGCTGCAGATACTGCACATGCAGAGTGGTGGACTGCCCCCCGGGCTGATGTGCTCTATGTAATAGCCCAGAGTTTTGCTCTCCACGGACTGTTGTCTCTGTTTTTTCCAGCCTGTGTTTGCTGATGACTAACAAATGGTTTTAAAACACTTTACTTGAGCAAACCTAGGTCTTCTACTGCTGCGGCCCCCTCCTCAGAAATCAATGGTCCGTGTTAGTCTGCAGCAGGGGGTTCGGACGTAATCACCAGTGTTGGGAATGATTTCCAGAGTCAGCCACCGTAAAGCCAAGTCTTCCTCTGTGAACTCCTTTACACCAACACCTGCTCACGTTGTCGGCTCCTCGTCTTTTGATTTTTAATGTTTCTTCACTTGTTTACAGAGTTTTATTCACCAAGTCATTATACTTTTATGTCCTGGTTGCTGTTACGATGTACCAACCATTGTTCTTTGAAAAGCTGGCAAGAAACTGTTTTCCTGCTCCATCCCAAAAATGTTCCCCTGGAGATTTGAGGGTCAGGGTCTGTAGACGTTTTTGAACAATGTTAGCTTTCTGTTAGTTTTTCAGTTTTGTTTCTATACCCCCAAAATATATTTTTGTGCTCTGCCTTTGGCTTGATTGCATGCATTTCCTTTATTTGTTTAAACCACACTAGCGGTGTTGTTATAGCGATGCTGGTAGAACAGTTGACTGCTTTGGTCCAAACTGAAATATCTCAACAACTATTAAGCCCGTTTCTCCCATGCAGTGTAACCCTGAAACGTTCAGGAATATTTCCTGCATGGGGTCATGTGTTAATGGGAAAGCAGGGATTGATATTCAGAGAAATCTCTACCACCAATTTCCCACCTTAAGACCTAGCAACATTTCAGGGTAATTGCCGGTACGGCTGTGTTGTGAATGAAAGCAGTACCATTGCAGGGACAAACACGTAAGGGATTACATCCGTCTGATGAAAGACGCTTTCACATGGAGCGAGTGAAACAATCACAAGATTCTGCTGATGACGTATGTGAATCAGTAGCGTGTGGCGTGACTTTTCCACTAGGTGAGGCTACGGCTCTATAGTAGCTCTGTGTATTTTGGCGTTTTTTGTATTTTTAAACATTAGAAAGTTTTTCTCATGTCACAGAAACCACTGAGATTGAATCTTGTGTGTTGTATGTTTATTATCATACTGTCGCTGATGTGTCGGTGTTTTTGGTCCGGTGCTCTGCACAGATCTGACACCTGCCCACCTGCTCTCATCCCCGGCTTTCTAAAGCTCCCGCCGGTAGACAATAACCTTATATTTTTAGGTTCATAAAATGTATTCAAATTCATGAATATGTAGGGTATTACTACAGACATCTCTGCCTGCAGTTGTTCTGTTGCTACTAGCTGGTCTGACCAGATAGTAGCTGGCGAGCCTTGTCATTAGCTTTTGAGTAACTGCAGTCTTGCAGCCGGCCTTCCTGCCCCATCTTCTTCTTCTTCTTCTTCTTCTTCTTCTTCTTCTTCTTCTTCTTCTTCTTCTGCTGAGTTTTAAGGCGGTTGGCATCCATAAGTGTTGCATTACCGTCATCTGCAGGACTGTCCCTTGCCCCATCTATTCCGGCATTGCCATGGCATGTGTGAAAAGACACAAGATGGAAATGTTCCTGAATGTAGTGCATGTGTGAATAGTGAAAATCAATAGCAGTGCCTCAGAGGTTATCCTAGTAATTTACTGGGAACTATGTATGAAACAGGCTTTAGCCACCTTGATGGTGACGTTTTTTTGGTGAATGCCCCAAAAACTATTTAATGGATTTCCATATAATTTTGACATTCATGGTCCCCAGAGGATGAAGCCTACTGATTTTGGTGATCCCCTGAGTTATCCACCAGCGGATTGACATTTTTGTTTTTTCGTGAAATGTCGCAACAACTATTGACACAGACATTCATGGTCCCCAGAGGATGAATCGGAATCACTTTGGTGATCCCCTGACTTTTCATCCAGCGCCACCATTAGGTCAAAATGTCAACCAAAGTCTGCACAATTTAAAACCCAAAACTCCAAAGGGACTTATAAAGGACTCTAGACAGGAAACAACATGTCTGAAGCTCCCTGCTCATCTTTCAGGATGCACCATTGACCTTCAGCAGCGTCAGCATCATGGCAGGCCTCAGTTACAGCTGTGATTCCAGGGAACCAAACATCCAAAACATCCGTCATCCTGGATAAATTATTCATAAAGGACCTGCCAGGGAGACAGCAGGACTGATGTATTTGTTTTGCTTGTCCCATCACTTCCCCCAGCCTGTCTCCCAACATTTTAGAGAATGCCTTATATTTAGTGCACAACAGGGGGACAACTGCTCTCCTGCTGCTCCCGGTCAAACAAAAACTTTCAACAAACCCCCTCTTCATGATACTACGTACTGATCTGTTTAGTTCAACAGAGGTCTGTTTATTTTAGCTGCATGGCTCGTGACAGTGTTTCCTGCCATTGTTCAACAAAACTGCTATCACATGATGATCTAAACAGATCATTAACCTGCTTCAAGAGGATCAAATGTAGTAATTCAACATTTGCTTTAGTACTTATCCTGTCTGTGCTAGTGCAGTGGCAACAATCAAAACAGGTATTTGAACACACATAAAATGGAGTTATGTAAGGTGTGATAGTGATGAACATCATGTCCTAACGAGCCCCCGAAAAAAATAAAAACTCTGTTACAGCTGTTTGTCAGACAGAGTATCAGACAACGTAGAACCTAATGCATGTTTTGGTGTGTATTTCATTCAGTGAAATCTATTTTCACAAAAACTGTAAAGACAGTCCTGTCAAGTGTTGTTGCCCTTCTTCATGTTCCACCATTATCGTCTCAATTCAAGTTGTAAGCAAGAAAAGAGACATAACGTAATTTTCTTGAGACATGCAGCGTTCACCACTGATTGAACAATCCGTCTTGCAGCAAGTTATGACTTCCTGCAAGGCGACTTTTGGTGTTTTTTACGAGAAGTAGCTTGAAGATTTTAGAGAACAGTATTTCACACTTTTGAGGGTTACAATTATGTCACTTTGTGGGCCAAGAAAATGCACATATACTGTTATCTGTGGTAGTGGTATCCTAGACTTAAGTACACTTTATTTTACTGTGAGAATAGCTACTTTTAACCACTGTCACAGCATTATTTGATATTTGTACCCTGCAGTATCTCCCGACTTTCACAGAGGAGGAGAATTAATTTGCATTCAAGTTACCTCACCTTGCAGCGAGATGTGATAACTGCACACTTTTATGTGTGAACATGGTTATGGTAAACATTTTGACGTATAAATGTAGATGCAGACACATCTAGATCTGTGTATCTGCAGTACTTTCATTCAGTCCATGAGGACATTGCCAAGACTTGCACAGTAAGAAACGGGCATGCATGCACACATAATCTACGTTGACTCACCGGGGGACCTTTCAAAGTATTTCCCCACGAGTGGAATACAATAAAAGGACATACAGGCAAAGCTCAATAGCCGTGAAACTGTCAGGAAATATAAAACTGACAGGAGCTTTTGTTTGTCATGCCAAATCCCATGTTAAAACTACGTCAGAAACTGGAATGTACTCTTTATTTCTCCAAAAACTGTAAGCAAATCTGATTTATAAGCTGACAGTGTGGGATTTTTTTTTAATGCTGCAGCATTTAATTGCTGTCAGCTGGTGTCTGTACATATGTGACAGACATTTGCACAGCAGGGTGTATCTTCCTGAATCACGAAGACACTCAAAAATTTTCCACTTGCTTAAATTGATGCCCTCAATGCACTCACTGTACAGCAGATGCAGCACATGTTGTTGCAGGTCAGGATGTTTTTTTTTCATCGGGTTGCTATGAAGAAATGCATGAGGGCGGTGCTAGTACTTTTCCCACTCTATCATGTCAGTTTTTTGTATTTTTAGTTGCTTCATGTCTCCTATGACTCAACTTAAGGATATGTTTTTTGAAAGAAGGTGCACTAGCATCTAGGAGCTGCCTTTGACAGCCTGCCCTCCTGACTTCACCAGGTAAGGTTTTCTTTCGTTGTATAGCAGTGCATGGAAGATACGTGTGTGTGTGTGTGTATAAAAGGTGTACAGGTGTGTGCTTATCATTATAGTGGATGGATTGAATTGTCTAATATTTAAGTACATTTGCTCAAGTACTGTACTTAAGTACAAATCCGAGGTACTTGAGTATTTCCCTTCTATGCAGCTTTATACTTCTACTCCACTACATCTCAGAGGTAAATATTGTAAACGTTTTATTCCACTACATTTGTCTGACAGCTTTAGTTACTTTTCAGATTACAAATTTTCATCCCCTTCATGTCCAGTGAAAACCACGTATCTCCAGATGTGGTTATTTTGAATGTTTATGATAAACTTGAGGACAAAGTTCCTTTGTGTTGAGACAATTCTCCTACTTCTTCAGCTAAATAAACTATTTAAAAACCCTCCTGGATCAGCTGGAAAATGCATCATCACAAAGCTGAAAACAGGGCTGTTTTTCAGACGTGGTTCTCACAGGACAGCGACGCTACAAACAGATAATGATGTTACAGAATATGATGCATTGCTGTAGATTAAAGTACCCAACATTATATAAAGGAGTTAAGATTAGCACAACCTTAAATAACTACAGCGGTAAAATGCAACATACACATTAATGCAGCAGTAATATTCATCCAAAAACAAAATAGTAAAACACTGACAGGGAACATTTTACTGCACAATGAGTACTTTTACTTTCAATACATTTTGTTGATAATACT
Organism: Heterobranchus longifilis; assembly: GCA_028570985.1. Taxonomy (NCBI): domain Eukaryota; kingdom Metazoa; phylum Chordata; class Actinopteri; order Siluriformes; family Clariidae; genus Heterobranchus; species Heterobranchus longifilis. Next base: position 9,771 of record JAOVVB010079590.1, read on the forward strand.
TACATACTTTTACTTAAGTAGGATTTTGAATGCAGGACTTTTATGTATTTTCAGTGTGGTATTAGTATTTTCACTGAAGGATCTGAGTATGTCTTCCACCACTGAGACTGCTACTAATTTGTAAAGCAAGATATGACAACAAGAGAAGTGTTGTTTTTTAAATTGTAAATCATACATAAAATGCAAGAAATGGCATTCACGTGCATTTCATTTTTAGTTATTTATTGGAGAACCTCTGACTTTTTGTGCCCAACCCCACTTCTGACACATCACTGTTTCTTCACATTCACAATGTACAGATGCCAGCTGCAGAAGTGTTGCATAACTCACTCTGTTGTAGAGGAGTGTGCCAAGCACGCAGGAATAAAATGATCGTAGTGCCTCAGGGATGGGCGTCACCTTCCACACCTTTTACACCAGACATACATTTTTTAGCTCCTTGGTGTATTGGTGTATTTGTATGTTGTTGTATGTTACTGTGCTTTTGTATAAACTGCTCACAACTAATTGCCCTAGTGGGATTAATAAAGTTGTTTGAATTTGAATTGAATTGAATGCTACTAACTTTTTTTTATTATAAAAAAGCTTCAAATTCCTTTGTATTAATTTAAGTTTATTGCATTTCTTATGAATAACGTGACACTTTTCTGCATTTATGTGTCATTGCTGCACTTTTACACACTTTATTAATTTTACAGACTCTCCTCAGTAAGCCCCCCCCACCCACACAAACATAATGGCTGACCCATGGCAGAATGCATATGACTTTGCTGTTGAAGTGGCAAGAGCAGCTGGAGCGGTACGTATAAGAGTCATCTATCAATGCATTTCTTCTCTGGTGTTAACAACATTGGCCTGATGATTAATTTTGGAAGATATTGTGATGATCAAAACATGAGATATGCCCTATTTTATCCTCATAATCCCTAAGCATGCGTATTCCATTTGTTTAGGTAATCCGAAAAGCCGGGGAGTGTGAAATAAAAGTCCAGACAAAGAGCTCCACTGTAGACCTTGTCACTAAGACTGATGAGAGGGTGGAGAAAATCATCATCGGGTCTCTGAAGGAAGAATTTGGAGAGAAGGAACACTGGTGAGACACGCACACACAAAACACACACACACACACACACACACACACACCTGTATATGAACCTTTGTAAAGTTGGTGTCATATCTTGGTATTTGTCACTGGTTCTTCTGTGCTGCAGTTTCATTGGAGAAGAGTCGGTCTCTAAGGGGGAGCCGTGTATCTTAACTGATAAACCCACGTGGATCATCGACCCTGTGGACGGCACCACAAACTTTGTGCATGGGTAAGATGACAGTGTTGATAAAGGTCAATTTGTTATGTTAATGGATTTACTTGACTTGATTGTGTGTGTTCCATAAACTGTAATATAATGTACACACTGGGGTCTCCCTCAATGACTTCCGAGATTAAATAAAGTATAAATCAAAACTTTAACCTGATCAAAGGAGAAACTGTGCTATTACGAGAAGCATTAGAGGTGTAATTTGTCATTTTTTTAAATTAAGAGTTTATTGCATGGCAACACATATTCACAGTATCTAAATATGAAGCTACAGCCGTGAGACCAGTGTTGGGCAGTAACTAGTTACATGTAACTAATTATGAAATGAATGTAATTGTAATCAGTTACAGTTACTGAGAAAATATATGTAATTAAATTACAGTTACTAATCAAAATGTTGGTGATTACAAAGGGGTTACATCCAAATATATTATTTTGGGTAAAAAGCTTGTATGTAGAATAAAACATTCATTCTGTTGCTTTACATCTTTTCTCTGTGCAGGAATGTCTTCTTTTTGTATATTTCTGGTCAACACAACACTCTACACTACCTGCTTTAAATTCATGTTTTTTGTGACTTTTGAGCTTTATTGCCCAGTTTAAAACATTTGTTAGAAAATTAATCAAATGAGATGAGTTACATTACTTTGATGAAGTACTTAAAATTGCACATATTACACTTTTAACAGGACAACTAGTAATCTGTAACCTATTACATTTCCAAAGTAACCTTTCCAACACTGCATGAGACAGTTAGCTTAGCTTAGCATAAAGACTGGAATCAGGGGGAAACAGCTAGCCTGGCGAGCTTGCTCCACTTTCATATTTCTTAATTTTTTTCACAGACAGACATGAGAGAAATATCCATCTTCTCACCTCGGCAAGAAAACGAATAAACGTATCTCCCAAAATCTCGTTCAAGGAATTCTCTTAACCATCATTTATGGAATGCTTCTTTTAAAATACCTATTAATAGACCCACAGGGTAAGAAAAAAGTAAATAATGTAATAACACTGATCTGAAACTACTTATTCACAGATTCCCATTCGTGGCTGTGTCCATCGCCTTTGCTGTCAATAAGAAGGTATGTCAAATCAATACAAGTAGTTTATTCACACTTTGTACAGTCTGTGAAAGCTGAAATAATGATGTGTGTTTTCAGCTGGAGTTTGGTGTGGTGTACAGCTGCTTGGAAGACAAGATGTATAAAGCAAGGAAGGGGAAGGGAGCTTTCTGCGATGATGAGCAGATTCAGGTGTCTGATGTCAAAGGTAACGCTCACATTTCTGTGCAATACCAGTCAGAAGTTTGGACATACTATTTTGCACAAACAGGAAGGCAGCCCAGGCACTCCAAAATATAAGAAAAGTAACAACGATGAAGGAAATATTAAGAGCCTTCATTGTAGTGGCTGAATCATTTAAAAAAAAAACATGTTTTGAACATTGTCGGTCTTCGTTGGGGCTTTTAAACAAACTATTTAGCATATTTAAAAATGAAAGAACTAGAGTGGCACTCAGAGAGCGCAGAGACCACCGCCAAGACCAATGCACATGCTCCTCAGATAGTCCCATTTCCCTGGTTGGGAAAAATTGTTCTTCCGACTTCTGTGTGTTCAACAGCTTTAAGTCGTAATGTGGAAACAACACGGACGCTGCAAAGAAGAATTTTATTGCTCATTGCGTTTAAACAACAGGTTGATAACTGTTTCCAGTATTTGCACGACAACAAAGAGCGAAGGAAGCGGATCAGATGAGCCATGAAATATGATTGGGAACTCAACACATGCAGCACAAATGCCATATCTCGCAATGTTAACAAAAGTGAAAACTAATTTGTGTATTTGCTCCGTGATCCAGATCCGCTCCAATTTAACGGGTTCTTCCTTGACTCATGCTACACTTTTCCACCAAGTTTCATGAACATTATCCATCCTGCTGATGAATAGACAGACAAACAAACTAACAAACAAACAAACAAACAAACCGAGCTGAAAACATGACCTCCTTGGCGGAGGAAATAACACAAATTGAGCTTTGCATTGACTGGAAATGTGTGCCATCCTTTGCCTTGCTTTTGAAAATGTAATTGAATATCTAGAAACATACCCATACGTAATTATCACTTTCACATCAAACATGTCAAGGTTACTCATTTTTCTAAGCATTCAAGCAGAATCCTCCAGACTAAAAAAGGTGGCTTTTATGTGTGAGTGTGAATGTGCATCTTTACAGTTACTGTCACAACCTTAATTATACATAATAAACACCCTCTGATGGCTCACCATTGAGCAAAATATATCCTCAAGCATGGCCACATTCTTCAGCTGTAGCATTAACTCAAAGATGCCAACATTTGTATTCAACCAGATGCAGCAACACACAAGCACAACACTGCTAACCGTCATATTGTGCTTCCCAGCCCAAGGACTAACTTGAAAAAAACAAAACAGTTACAGAGTCATAACAAATTGGAATAATTCACCCCTTAATATTCTCCTCAATATATATATATATATATATATATATATATACTGTATATATATAATTTAAAAAGAATATGCAGAGGCATATATTGGCATGCAGATGACTGAATAGTAGGAGGTATAATTGTA